>JARKIC010002913.1:0-42353 GCA_029378375.1 Mycena olivaceomarginata
CTGTTCCACAAAAATTTCCAAGCAGTTATCACTCGGGATGACTGCAAATTCTGGAGACGGCCAAGTTCCTCCAATAGTGCATCGTCGGTAACTTTGACGAAGAAGTATACACGATGGTCCGGTATTCTCGATCCCTAATAGCCAGCTTCACGGGACCTAAGCCAATATGTGAGGAGTGGAAATTGCGAGAGGAGAATAGAAACCGGTAAGTGCGGAATTGGAAGATTGTAATTCTTCCAAAAGTTCGCGAAGAGACACACGCCACTCCCGAGGCCCGCATTGGACTTGATCAACGACTGTAAGAAGGATATCTTGTGATATTTTAATAGGTTTGGGACTGCGAGCATCTTCGATAAGCAATTTGACCCGTTGCACCTCTAGGTCGGAATCCTATTGCCATATTAACGAAAAACAGCCAACGAAATGGAGGTACATGCATGCGGAGTTGTTTCCTTTGGTGTGTCTGACCTCGTCCTCTGGATGGTATTAAAGCTTACAATAAGACGGCGGAATTGGGACTTACCTTTCTCACTTAAAATGGATAGAGATGGGGACAGACTGCGAGGTTTTTGGACAGATGCTACGGCCTTTGTAAACCCAGTTTCGGGGTCAGAAAGAACCTGGCGGAGTCGTGCAACAGTTGTCTTGCTGGCGCTGAAGTTTCCGGGCCATTTGTGGATTTGACGTTGTACCATAGCTACCAAAGCGGGTTTCAAGACATCCCTGCCGACTGGTTAGTGCGAAATTTGAATTGTGAATGCAGCATACAAGTCGCTTTGGCCATACGGAACCTCCGAATTCAGGATGGACATGGCGGCAAGTCCAAGTACGGGTACCCCTATTTAGATCAGAAGTCACGGTCGAAACATTCAGCGGCCGAACGAACAAATTAACTAAATGAGAGAGACAATTGTCCGGTTGGAGAAACATTAATAGCTTCAGTTGAAGAGAATGAAAAGTAAGTAGAATTTGGCCGACTGGAAGAAAATTTCTTTCGGTGCATAAAGAGAATAGATTGGTTCAGATGTTCCAACTGAACAGAACGAGCTATTCTCAACTGATAGAACGGACAAATCATAAATTTCTTTTCAGTCGGATGAAATCAAATCATTGTCCGGTTGGATACTGTGAAATGTCCGTTCGGATAGATCAAATGTATTCAAACGGATACATAGCTTTTCTTCAAACGGAGACATAGCCTTTCTTCAAACGGATAAAAGCTCAAACTCCAACCGGATGAAATGGTCCAGTTCGAACCGAATGAAACGGAGTCTTCTGAGTGCATGGAATGAATCTTCTGAAAAAAATCTTCGGTCGGACAAAACTAAAAACCTCAACCGGACAATAACAACTTGTAATTAGAATCCTAACAGGATAAAATATTATTCAAGAGCAATGGCAACTACGATTACAAGCAGGGCATAAATCTCCTACTGGACGATTCGGATTGAGGTAGTCTTCACGTTCAAGAAGGGGTGTATCCAGTCCAAGATAACAGGTATTTGAACAGGTACCAGGGTTGTCGAAATTCTCCGCCCAACCACCCCATGAAGCAAATATTACGGAAAGGCCAGCGCAGAACCATGGCAAGGTATTGGCAGCCACCGCGACGAAATGAATGGGTTCCGTACGGTCGAGGATCAATGCCAATGTCCAAAAGATTGTTGCGGAAATATTCCATAAAGGAATCGGTAGACTATTCCAAACCAAGTCAGAGGTCATGAAATTCTAGTAAGAGATTACCGACTTACCATTCCATCATTCGGGAGAATACTCCATCCGTTGCGTCCAGTCTTCTTCCGAAAGATAAAACCCGATGGTGTTGATTCATTTGCTCGAGCCAGCTTCCACATAATTGCAAAAGCTTGCACTGGACACATCCATGGTCGGTCGGGATTTGCATATAGATAGAAGGGTTGGATGGCCTTTCAGTTCACGTGAGCAACTTGTGACTCGCGAGCCGAAATTATTAGAAATGCGGACTTACCTCCATTCTGGTGAGTCTTGCGAAACGGTAGATCAAGACGGATGCGAAAACCCCCATTTTCCAAAGGTTCAAAATGAACATCCTGCCAGGTGATTCTCAAAGCCTCGTCGTATCGTAGAAGACAGAGCATGGAGACAATGTACAACAATTGCAACATCATCCGAACAGAGCGGGCCGGCCCAATCCTCTGGGTGTTCTTGCTTACGCTTTTTGGATGTCGCACCGTAGCTGGTCGAACTCTCAATCGGAAATTGAGTGTTGTAAGTCCACAGCTTCTTCATGGTCGGTTCATCCATGGCGCGGGCGCTTGTGACGGACCTCGCCGGCGCGAACCTGGAAGAGAATATGTCCTCGTGAATAATATAGTTCATGAATTTGAATCGCACCTTGTTTCGCCGTAGACTAATCATATACTGTGAGACGACGGTAGAAATGGAAGGGTTTCCATAGAATTGGCCAGGGATGAGAGGATTAGCCTGCCATTCTTGGGTCCCGAGCTCGTAGTCGCGGGAAAATTTGTGGCTCATGGCGGCTCGCATTTTCTGTGCCGTACTATATGTGGATCGCGGAATACTGGGGTCCTTCGGCTTCCCAGTTTTGACATCGTTATCATCACATCTTTGAGCAGAAATATGGTTAGCAATATTACAATTGTTGAGAGAAAGCCGGTGCACTTGTTCATGATCCAAAGTGCAATCCAAGTCGGTACCTCAGCTGAAGGTGCCTTGAATAGTTTATCTGAGTCCTCGTCTGCTCTGAAGCACCCAATTTCAATGCAGAATTGGATAAATTGATTCCATAGTCTGCGGGTTAAAGCCGCTTCAATGTATTTTTTCTGAGGAAAAAGTATTACTACGCACCGGCGATATTCAGCGCGGGTATTATCGACAATAACGTTCTCCGAAGCAGATTTGAGGTGCTTAGACATTTCGTCTCTCTTAGAGTTACTCCGGCAGCAAATTTCAAGCTGAGCTGGAGCTCGGAGATAAATTTGATGCCTTACGAGATGTGCTGTAATATGTTCCCATGTCACAATTTTCTTCTGTTTCTCTGCATTGCGCCGCGTCCCCGCCACCTGTTTAGTATCACAATGCCCCCCAAAGATGTCACAAACTGGACCATCAACCAGGAATTGGGACAGAAACTTCAAGTAAAGACTCCAAGCCGAGTCAAAAGAATATTGACAGAGAAACAAGTCTTTCAAACATTCTTGATGCCCTCAATGCAAGTGGGGGACCAGAGGGCACAAAATCCACATCTCAAGCTTTCTGAACCTCAATGTGATCACTGGGAGGATCAGTCTTGCCGGACTGCCGACCATTTTTCATAGGCCCATTCCTCCTATTCGGCAGTTCGGGGCCCATTCGGCACTTATAATTAACACTGTATTTATCATAGCATTCAATTTCAATTGATTTCGACTCTATTTTGCAGTGGCTTGTGACCACTTTTGTGATGGCCGTATAGACGGAAGAGAAAGATTATCATTGATATCAGTGGATAGGGGCTTATTACAGCACATCTCGTAAGGCATCAAATTTATCTCCGAGCTCCAGCTCAGCTTGAAATTTGCTGCCGGAGTAACTCTAAGTTTGCAACTTTGCTCGGAGATGTGGGGGAAGCACTGGGCCGTTCATTGCTACTGCCGCTGCGAGTACTTCTCCGATCGACTTCGAGAGTGGCCAGCATTGATTCAACTTCTCTTCATTTTTCTGCTCGAACGGCTTCATGGCAGACAGCCTGTGCAGATGCAAGGATGGCTGCAGCTCCTGCGGCGCCTGGAGGTAATGGCATGGAAGAAAGTGTGACGCCTTAGTCACAAAGCCCCTATGAAATTTGCATTTGACCTTCATGTCGCAGAATCTTGTGTGGACTGAGGCCTTGAAACTTCCGGAACTCAACCAGACACTGGGACCAGATCGTTCAATCAAGGAAACCACACTCATCATGTATGTGAAAATTCGCTTGAGAGTGACGATGTAAATATAATCTTTAAGAGCAAGACTGACTCGTACCGGGCGCAGAACAAAATAAACAACCACAAAAGAGCTTAAAGAAGCTCTCGCAAATTATGGTCTCCCAATTTCGGGTCCAAACAAGATGTATTAGCGACCCGGCTTCGAAATTACTCAAATGATTGCGAGCAGTGGATGAGGTGAAGAAAAAGAAACCAGAACACCATGTGGATGCTTACCGTGCATTAGTATCTTCCAGCCGCGTGTAAAGCGGAGTAGAGGTGATATGTCGGGTTCAAGACTTAATACGCACTCAGGAAAAAGGATTGTGTCCCAATTTGGGCAAGTGGAGCCCGAAACCGACTATCCAAGCAAACGAGTCGCGGTTCGGGGTCAGAGAGAGTTGAACAACGCTGAAATCGCGGCCAACGACGCATGGGTGAGTTCCGAATTGAAATCTTAGCGAAAATGAACTCACTGTATTCCTATTTTTCATTAGGCGGAAGCGGCTCTCAAGACTGCACAGTGGGCAATGCCCACCACATCCCAGCCTTTACAAGCCGTATTAGGAGATGAGGATGAGGAGAGCAGGCAAACCTCAAATACAGTCTCTGCCGACGTAGTAAGCCTTGCGCGACATTCAATCAATTCCGATCGGTACATTGAATCGTGCAATAGAATGCCATACCTGTGCAACAAACGGATATGAGGCAAAGCATCGAAACAGAAAACACACCTCGAGCTACCTCTACTGAAATTCCAGAGACTCACCAGGATACCGATGGCTCAAGTCCTGTACCGCGGTCAAATCCGGCTGATGAACGACTTCATGTGATGATGTCTGCATTGAGTGCGCAGGTCACAGCACTCTCGGAGCGGATTCCGATACCCCAGCGTGAGGTATGGTCCGAATATTATACTACCTGCGAAAGAAACTCATCAGCCACAACAGGATCCCCGTAACACAGATTTCCGCTTGCGCAAAGTTGAGCGCGAGCTCAAAGGCCTGAAAAATGGAATCCATGGCATACATTTGGGAGTTTCTACCCTTCTTGCGGCCTCGGAATCTCGTGCGGGAGGCTCCACATTGAACCCATCGGCCGTCCATGCCTCCCAAATGGCTGTGGGTACCTATCTGACTCGCACGGCGGTCCCCGAGGTGGTTGCGAGAACAGACAGAGTTCTTCCCGCGGATGCCATAGATCCTGCGAATCTGATGGTGGTAATCCTCGGCGATGACGAGGAGTTCAGTTTCGATTATACCCGAGTCCCGAACCCACCGAACATCCATTTTTCCACCGACCTTTCACGGCTTTTCCAAGAATGGGAGTCTTCGACTCTCTTGATGGTAAATGGCCGTGGGATCGCAATCAAACATTGGCCTTTGTTTTATCGGCGTCGTAAGCAGGGTACTCACCACAAAAATGGGGCCTGGGATAAGATGAGGACGGAGTGGGGAAATTGGAAGGTCTGCCGTCGCCTTCTCTGATTGATATCACACTAACCTAGAAGTATTTACAGTTTCTTGTTGAAGAGCGCCAGAAATTTGGAGCTGAAGACGAATTTTGGACTGGATATTCAACGGCTGAGGGCGTGCATCTTCGCTACCAACAAATCCTCGATGTGCTGAAGGAGGCTCGAGAGTCCCGCGATAACTCCGATGCTGCAGCGGCGCGAAAATTCTTTGGCGGCAACTTGGATCACCCCGCGGCTGATGGTGCCTTCGCATACAAGAAGAGTGGGCAATGGCGGATCAAGGACAAAGACAGTGCTGTGGCTGAGATTTGGCGGGAACTGCTTGCCAGCAACGCAGACATCGCAAGTCGGTGGGCCGCGATGCAAAGAGAGAGCCGTCTCATCTGATGATCACCGATAATGCCGCAAGGACCACCCGAGCCGGAGGCGCACCAAGTTCCGAGTTCACAGACATTTGATTTCAGTACTACTCAAATCTCGATTAGTTCTAGCTATTTTATTGACTTGCCGTTGGCTTTCAGTTCCGGCGCTGGCCAGCCTGGCTCCGATAGAAAGAGGAGCGGATGATGAAACATGAGGCGTGAGGTAAAGATGGCCGCCCGAGGACGTTGATGTGGATTGACCGGTGTCGGGGGGTACGCGACGCGACGAACCACTCGATCGCAGTTCGCGAGAGAGGCGAGCCGTGACCATCACGGGCGGATGTCGGCCGAAACGGGCCATCGGTCCGATCAAAACTCGCTTAGAGACGAGAGATGTGGCTGTGTGGGACCGTCAATCTCCCGGAGGAAGTGGTGAGGGAGCAAGCAAGAGAGCCCGCCGGATCAAAGATCAAACACAGCCACGCAGCTTTTGTTTCCGTTCATGACAACTGCTTTGTCGTGTGTAATGTACTATGCTCGTTTTCCCTTGTGCTTACAAGCTTGCGAGTCCAGATTTGTAGTCCGCTATCGCCTGCCCGCGAGTGGGTGAGGTCGGGATTCATCGGGAGCCGCGCACCTATATTCTATCTTCCAAGGTGTTCCCGATCGCTGATCTCCATAGGAACGATCTTGTGCGTGTCCTCGACGTCGCCCTTCTCGGAACGGCGACAATCTGGACCACTACCGTCGTCGTACTTGCTTCAATCTGCACCCGCTTCAGTTCCCCGCCCATACGGAACCTTCATCGCCCACCCATCGCCTTTTTTTGCACAGCGGCTACGATCTCGAGGCTCGACCCGCGGACATGCTGCCGTTTCCGATTCCCAGCGCATCCGACTCTAGCGTCTACGCCTTCTCTGCTTGCTCCCGGATGCGCACGAGTATACCACCGACCCTCGCATTCCACTCGATAAGGCTGGGCCGTATCCAGCCCTGGATTTTTCGTGGATGTCGATGGGGAGAGGGACGGAATGCGGACTCCCATTTGGTGGTGAGCTGACGACAGAGTAGTACGTGCCCCTGCCCTCCCTTCCAACGCTCGCTCATTGCTGCAGTACAGATCTTCGCTGCATCTTTCTTCCGACGTACGCCTCTCTTCCCGAACCCTGCCTGACTGCTCCTCAGCCGCAGATTAACGAGAATGGGCTCTTCTCCAACCCAGCGACGCGTACCGCTGTAGCATGGGGTAGTTCTTGCTGGATCGCGAGGAGCGGGAATTGGGACTGACGACGACGCGCGCGTAATCCCCCATACGTGTCTCCCCGCGCTTCAAGCGCAGGTCGGAGCCGGAGGAAGTCAAATCGATAACGGCCTTTCAGTACGGCTGCTAATTTTGGGGAGTCCCTACAACGTATGTACGTCTCAACTCCCGTCCATCATCCCGACCTCGTCCTCATCTTCCTGTCTCGATTCCCAGACAGATGTATCCACCCTGGGCTGCCCCGCCCCCGACGCGTGCGCGCGTGATTCATCCACGTATACGGGACGACCAACTGCTCTGTACGCGTCTGCCCAACACCGCCTATCGGCTATCGACTATCCCCGTCGTACCGCACGCGTGCGGTATGCCGCCGCTACACCACGCTTCGCCTCCCTTCCTTCACCCGTCCCTGGTCGTCCGCACATACGCAAGAACGTCTGGGAGAGGAAGTGGATCGCGAGATTTCGAGATGTGCGTCCCCCGCTGCTCGTGCAGATGTCCGCGCGATGCGTGTTCCTGCGCTGCGCCCCCGCTTCGGCGTGGATGCCGCATGTGGGCAGGCCGCGGTCGGGACGCGGTGCGGGAAGCGCCGGGGGCGGAAGAAGAATAGAAAGCGGATAGTTCTTGCTGCACGGAATTTGGGACCCATGACAACGACGCGCGGGTGTACGTGGGTATGGCGGACTTGGAGGAAAAGAATGTTTCATTTGCGGCTTTGGACGTGCATGTACAACCGCGACTCCGCCGCTGACACAGAGGACAAACACTACGGTGCGCTCCTTCGCCTTGCTCCCTCCCCGTTCTCAATCTCGTCGCCATAAAGACCTGCTCCACCGCCCCACGGCCTCGCGCGCTCCATTTACTCAGCTATGTGGGATGCCCAGCTGCTCCGCGCATTCCGTCCTCGGCGGGTCCTTGGCTTTACCTTACCCACGCAGTAGTCTGGGTAGGATACGACACCCCCACTTTCTCCTCCCCCGCCCCTTCTATCTACCGTTTGCTTTCCTCACCGTGGGGTGTCGTGTGGGATGGGGGGGGGAGAACGGTGGGTGAGCGGGAACGATGGGCAGGAAGGGAATGCAAGGGGGAGGGGAGAGAGCGGGACAGTGGACGCCGCGGTACGTGCACCCTCGTCTTCTCTGCGTCCATCGGCTTATGCATATCGCTCTCTAGCTCGTCAGATTCAGCTTTGGAGCGCTCGCCACTGTCTGCCTGAGACAGTACCCATGCGTCTGCGTCGTAGCAAGCGCCTCAGGCGCAGTGTCGCTTCTGCGCCAGTGCCACGTCGCGCATTTTCCAGTCTATGGCCAGCCGATCCTGCTTTTACCTTCGCTTGCGCGCCAAGAATGCGGCTTCATGACCCGCGATCCCGGTTCGTCTGTCAAATTGCACGGTTGGGCTGGCGCAAAGATTACACACCTGCGGCGACGACCATCCACTCTGCTGTGTCCTAGCCCCCAGCGCGCGCCCCTCCCGTTTTGATAAAGCATGCACGAGCCAAGTACGCCTTTCTTTGAATCCCCTCCCCCATCCCACCCCGTGCTTACTGGTGCTTCATTTCCGCTGGCAGGCGTTCTCCATCGCAGTTGTCCCTTCGATCCCACGTGTCTCTCGCCGTGGTGGCGGTACGACTAGACGACACCGTTACTGCGCGCTCGGTAACGGCCATTTGGATCCCCTCGCGGGCTGCGCACCGCTGCGAGTACCCGCCGGCTCGCGCACGACGTGCATGTCGCGCGAGTGAGTTTCGGAGATCCGGAATCGCCATATAGAACCTGGACGTCGCGTATCGCTTACAAGTATTAGGGCTGGCGCGCGGCGAGTGGGGGAGATGCAAGCGAACGTGGAGGAGCGCGGTGTGCACCCCGCTTCGCAGACACCCCCCATCTGCGCGGCGGCTGCGCATCGTCCTCCCTCGTCGTCGTTTGAGGTGGGATGGTCGGGGATTACGCAGAGGGGTAGCCGAGGGAAGACGCAGAGACGAAGACGCCGCAGTCGTGGGGCACATTGGGCGATGGACTGTCACCGGGCATCGTCCCACGCATGCCCTCACCTCGTTCCAGCACGCCTCCATTGGGGTTGTTTGCTGGACTTGGGCGTGTCCGCCCCACGCGTGCGATACCCATCCTGTCTATTCCTCGGGGAGGAAGGGCGTCGCGGTGTGGAGAGGTGGAGCAGAGTCGATGCTTCGTGGACCTGTCAGAGTGTTCTGTCGGTTTCCTGCATCCTCGACGAGCGACGGTCCAGTGAGGAATGCGGGCTCGGAATCGATGGGCGCGGGTGCGGGTGCGGGGATAGGCATCCTAGGCGTCCCCTTCTTGGCAGGTTCCTCATGGATTTTCCCCCGCCGCTTTGCTATTTCGAAACCCTTTGGCCAGACACCTCCGGATTCGCAGAGGCTCATCCACCCGCGTCCCTATCTATTCCTCTTGTCATATCTCCTCCATTTATATATCTTGTTCGTGTTCGAGCTCAGTTATGCCGCTGTGGTCGTTTCCTGCTGCCTTTTCAATGGCAAGAAGTACCGACGGACTCGCATCCCAATTTAGCATTTCCCAATCAGGCAATCTCAGCAAGCCGTCTTTTTTGCTCGTCTTTTGCGTCGCTTCTTGCGCTCGGACCCTGCGCCAGCACGCGCTCTTTTTCTCCCTACCCGCACGGTTCGGTTGGATCATAATACTTCCCTCATCACATGACCATCATGGAATCCTGCTAAGCAAGGGGACTACAAGTAGTGCTTTCGAGTGCTTTGATTCTTTAACGATTAATTCTAGGCCTTCTTCATTTCGAACCCAGATCATCTTTCATCTCAACGAGGGGAGCGCACGCATTGGTGGTCTTCTGGGCTGGATGAAGTCCAAGGTTTCTGTCTGCTCGGCTCCATGTGTTCTCCTTTTCAAGTCGATTTCTGTTTCACTTCATCCTTCATAAGCTACGGTAGCTGCATACTTCTCAGCTACGGACCCCCTCGCAATCGAATTCTCACTGCGCTTCAACAGCGGCTTCAACCTTTCTGGCCAGCCTCTGCCTTTGTATTCCAAAGACGCGCGTCATGATGTATCCACGGGTGCGGAGAGCGGGGAGCCATCGCCGTGCAGCGGGATTCGAGGTACAGATGCCTCGCTGACGCGGGGTCACCACACAGACAGAATAACGAGCGCTTGCGGCACCCGCAGCCTAAAGCAAGGTAATCTAGCATGCGAGGGAGGGCAGAAGGGAAGTGCGGGCCAGATTTGGATTCGGTACGGGATCGAGTCAGCGCGAAGCCTGCACCTGTCTATTGAATCCGTGGCCGCGAGGTGGAATGCACGATGACGACCCGTATCGATATCACCGGCGCAAAACTGCCATCTACTCGACTCGCCTGGGAACGTCGTAGGCAGGACGGTGACGCTGCCCATGGGGCGCGGTGCAGGACGGGCGACGGATGTATTGGGCTTGGGTTTCGTGGTGGGGCGCGCGCCGGGGAGGTAGCGCCCGAAGGAGAAGGTCTTCGGGGCACGCGCGCGGCCGTGCGTTGAGTGGAGGGAGGAGAGGGTCGAGGAGGACCAGCGCGAGCGGAGCGCGGTGGTGGGGTGGGCGGACTCGACCAGTATGCGGGTGGTGGAGGAGGAGATAGGGCGAGAAATGGGGCGCCATAAGATGAAGAGGAACAAGAGGATCCCGATCCGGATGCGGGTGCAGACACAAGCTGACAGGGACGCACGCGTAGCGGCGGCGTGAGGACCGGATCCGAGGAAGGGTATATATGCGAGCAAACGTCCATCGCACGGCGGAGCGGAGCAGGACGGAGGATAGGGTCGGGGTGTGCGTGCAAGCGAAGGAAGGACTGAAACCGCTTGGGAAGACCGAGCCACAGGCGTGAGCCCGAGAGGGAGCGAGCCTGCGGAAGTGCGGTGCGCCTGTGGGCCGCCCCGCCGAGGCTGGGGATGAGAGCGGCGGTGGGGACGGGGACGGGCGGAAGAGCGCGTGCGCAGCGGGAGGTCCGCGCGACGATGATGGCGTGTCCGCCGTGATAAACAGCTGCGCCGACCTTCGCGAACGTGCCGTGCGGCGGGTCGACAAGGAGGTGCACCTGCATTCCATGTCGGTCAGGACGAAGGAAAAGCAGGGAAGGCACTTACAGCGATGTCGTTTCCACGGGGCATCCTCGTCCAGTCGAAAGAGACGTCGACGCGCGCGAGCGACCAGCGGTGAGTGCCAGTGTCAGGGTAGGTGATTATTGTGATCGCGACACACTCGCGTGATCCCACAGAGTGGAATCGGGTGAGCCTCTCAAATCCCAGGACATCTCGTCGCCATCCTGGAGCGGAGACGACGGTGAAGCCGGTGGATGCATCCTAAGAGAGAGGAGGGGTGAGTACGAGCTCCGGGGAGAGAAAGAAGAGGAAAGGGTAAGGCAGAGGGCATGGAGACGGGGGGCGGGAACGAGATGAATGAGCGAGGAGAGCGGAAGGTACGTATCTCTACCACTACCAAAATGGAGATCCTCCATCGCATTACTTCCTATCCCATCTCTCGCGCAGCCACTATTCTTCCGCCGTTGTTCACCGTCCAACCACCGCCCGCACTCATCATGTCGTCGTACACGTCACTGCACAGACGTCCGGCTCCATAGACAAGATGCTAGCAGGACTATCGGCGAGCGAGAGGGGGTGGCTGCAAGTCTGCGATGCCGACGAAAGCAGCCTGACGTCGTGTTTGTGGAAGGGACGACACGGATGGATAGACGACCATTGACTCGAGCCGTTTGTCGCGTACAAAGGGGAGCCCGTGACGCAGAATACGCGCGTGGTGTGCGGGAAATCGGTATGGAGAGTGTACAAGGTCGGCGCAGTCCTGATCGCCGCGGCAGCGACGGACGACGGCGCCATGCAGTGCCAAATAAATGCGTCGGACCGAAGGTGCAGTGGGGCGGGAAGGCGGGCGCGTAGATTGAAAAGGTAGCAGCATCGGGGGAGTCGCAATTATCGGGCGGACTCCGTCAGGAGCGGCGGGCCGCGCGATTGAGTGCCAAGCCGTCGGGAATATCGGATATGTTCTGCAGGAGGACGAGACGTGTGGGGCATCGTGAAGCGTCGAGCGGGCGGTCTGGGCTACGGACCGAAGGAAAGCGTGGGCTGGTAAGTTGGAGCCTTGGAGGACGTCAGGGATAATCGGTGCGCGACAAAGTAGTTTACTTGGGCAGCGGGCCGGATCGGCCGAAAGCGCCCCACTGTATGAGGTTGGCCGGGGCGAGATGTGCATCGGAATGGATACCCTGAACCCTGGTTTACGGCAGAACATTCGAAACCGAAGTTCATGTGTAATAATGATGGCTTGAATTTGCGCCAGAATACATTAGATTTATGTGCTACAAGATATGCCTGCGCTCCGCTCCGGCTCAGGGACGTGAATGAAATGAATATTCAAGTGGATAGTGGAAGAACTCTTGACAGTTGAAAAACATTGTCCAGATTTCAGTTGGAAAAAATCCCAGAACGTTGGGGTACAGTCATTGTGAAGTGAACAGGAGGAGAAAGGCAATCTTGCGAGCAGACATTCAAGGATCAATATAAAGACCTCGGAAAATCGACGCGCGGGCCGGCAATGACTTCAACCGCTTACCGCAGTCCGCAGAATGCTGCACAGGGCAATTCCAATGACTCTAGCTTCTCGCAGTCCGCAGACCACTGCTTCGCTGGTTCTAAGTTGTCGTCGAGAGGAGTCCCACTGGGGATAGACTAAAGGAGATAGCACAAACATATACCCACAAAATCTCGTCGTTTCGTTAAATATACGGTAGATCTGCATGTGTTGTTCTAGTCATCAATATTTGCATATAAAAAAAATTGAGCCATTTTCGCGATCGCTAAATATCTGCGTCCATCGCATGTGTTCTAGCCGTTGATAATCCCACCGTTTCCCGAAGTTTGGCACCCTATAATTAGGAAACATTGCATGTGGCCACATGCATTCCAGATGTAACTATGGCCACTATGCAGTGCTGTCAAGTACTATCAAGCGCTCCATAGCGCCTATAGTTACATTCGGTTTTCCTGATGTGCTGGCTGTGTCTGTCAGTGAGCTGTCAGTCAGCCCTTGTTCTTTCACCTCTACGTCTGCTGCACTGTATACGCAAGATCCACACTCTACTCAGAGTCTCTACCAATTGACATTGGCCCTATATGTCTCACCAGGCTAGCAAAGTCCACACAGTTAATCAGACCATCTATGGTGTGTTGCAAAGTTGATAAGCCATTCTTATCACTTATTGTTCCCAGGTGGTGTAGGGGGCCAAGGTGGGAAAGGTGGCATGCATGGTGGAGGTGGGGGTCTTGGAGAGGGGCCCAGGATGTCTTATGATGTCAAGGCTGAACACTTCGCTGTGAATTTGTATGTTGACTCATCCTCTCCCAAGTACTGTTTCGCAATAACAGAAAATTTGACAGAGGCAACACCAGAGAGATTCTAGCAGGTCTCAAATGTGTGGCAGCCCGCTATAATGCTGCCAACACCCCCGAGAAATGCATGGATGGTACTCGAGTCGACATAATCAGGGACCTTGTTGCATGCTTGACCAACACTCCTGATTCAATCCGCCTGGTCATGCTCAGTGGGGTTGCAGGATCAGGCAAATCTACAATTGCAAAGTCAGTTGCAACTATCTTGGCTGAGGAGAAAAAGACTCTTGCAGCATCTTTTTTCTTTTCCCGTGACTACACAGACCGCAAGGAGATAAATCACCTTGCTACAACACTCGCCATGCAGCTTGCAGATTATAGTCCTAGCTTTCAGGCTCATCTCATTGAGTTGCTAGAGAAAGATTGTACTCGCATTTGCGAGGCAGAACCACACCTGCAGTTCCAGAAGCTGGTTGTAGAAATTCTCGGGAAGATACCTCCCTGTTCAACACCATGGGTGATCTGTCTTGATGCTCTGGACGAATGTGGAAAAGACCGTGGCCAGATTTTCTTGCGGTGGCTATCAGACAACATGGCTCAGATCCCAGCTCATATCCGATTCTTTCTCACTGGACGCCCTGATGTTCCTTCCTATCTGAAATTTGATAAACTTCTTTCTTTGATGCATAGGGTTGTTCTTGATAAAGTTGAACCCATTATAGTTCAACATGACATTCGCCTCTATGTTGAGCAATCACTTGATGGGGCCAACTGGATTACACGTTACCCCTGGAAAATTCGGAAAGAGCAGGCAGAAGAAATAACAACCCGTGCAAATGGACTCTTTGTGTTTGCAGCCACAGCTGTTCGTTATGTTCTTACAGGACTGCCACAGGCATCCCCACAAGAATCTGTTGATGATCTCCTGGATGGCGAGGGTCTCACTGATCTGCATGATCTATACCTCCGCATTGTGAATTATGCCATTCCAGTAGCAGCCCGCAGGGATCGGCGTGCTCAACGCTCACATGATCGAACCATGAAGATTCTGAGTACAATTTTGCAACTCCTGGAACCTTTGGATTACCAGAGTCTGGCAGGCCTCCTTGAACTGGATAAAACAGTTCTTCTGGAAACACTACTCCCTCTGAGTGCTGTGATCCATGTTTCTGATGCTCCAGAGGCAGCAATCAGAATCATACACCTCTCATTCAGAGAGTTTATGACAGATTATGTGAGAAAGTGGACCGGCCAGAAATTCTCTGCGGCACAGACCATCAGCAGCGAGCCCTGCTGTCTACTCTTATCAGGGTTCTGGACAAACAACTGAAATTCAACATCTGTGATTTACCAACCTCATACTTGCGAAACATTGACATGCCAGAATTCCAGTGGCGACTTGACAACTACATCCCATTGCATCTCCGATATGCAGCCCAATTTTGGGTGGATCATCTGGTGAAGACAGCCTATGATTCAGCCAGTGTGGAGAACTTGCTGTTCAAAAAGTTTCTGTTTTGGCTGGAGGTATTGAGTTTACTTGGGATTGTGGGCTATGGACAACAGGCTCTGTCTAGATTGATGGATTGGGCAAATGAGGTATGTCTGAGAATGATCTTATGTGATGAGGACTCACAATTAGTAGGGCACACCCCTCATCCAATTTGTGACTGATGCCAAAATATTTATTTCCTTCTTTTGGGATGCAATCAATCAAAGTGCTCCTCACATTTATCTATCAGCACTGGCCTTGGCACCAGAGCAGTCTGAAATCTTCGAAAGATTCTCACATGAATTCCCGCAATTGTTATCAATTACAAAAGGGAGAATGAAACAGTGGCTAAACACAATTGCTGTACTAGAAGGCGACATCTACAGTCAGGTCACATCAGTTGCCTTCTCGCCTGATGGCAAGAGAATTGTGTTTGGCTCCTCTGACAAGGCTGTGCACATTTGGGATGCAGAGACTGGAGCTGCACTCAGAGAGCCACTGGAGGGACATACCAGTCTGGTCACCTCAGTTGCATTCTCACCTGATGGCAAGAGAATTGTGTCCAGCTCCTGGGACAACACTGTGTGCATTTGGGATGCAGCAACAGGAGCTGCACTCAGGGAGCCACTGGAGGGGCACACCAATGAGGTCACCTCAGTTGCCTTCTCACCTGATGGCAAGAAAATTGTGTCTGGCTCCTGTGACAACACTGTGCGCATTTGGGATGCAGAGACTGGAGCTGCACTCAGGGAGCCACTGGAGGGGCACACTCATTGGGTCAGCTCAGTTGCTTTCTCACCTGATAGCAAGAGAATTGTGTCTGGCTCCTACGACAACACTGTGTGCATTTGGGATGCAGAGACTGGAGCTGCACTCAGGGAGCCACTGGAGGGGCACACTGATCTGGTCACCTCAGTTGCCTTCTCACCTGATGGCAAGAGAATTGTGTCTGGCTCCTGGGACAACACTGTGTGCATTTGGGATGCAGGGACTGGAGCTGCACTCAGGGGGCCACTGGAGGGGCACACCAATCGGGTCGAGTCAGTTGCCTTCTCACCTGATGGCAAGAGAATTGTGTCTGGCTCTGAAGACAACACTGTGTGGATTTGGGATGCAGAGACTGGAGCTGCACTCAGGGAGCCACTGGAGGGGCACACTGATCTGGTCACCTCAGTTGCCTTCTCACCTGATGGCAAGAGAATTGTGTCTGGCTCCTATGACAACACTGTGCACATTTGGGATGCAGAGACTGGAGCTGCACTCAGGGAGCCACTGGAGGGGCACACCGTTCAGGTCACCTCAGTTGCCTTCTCACCTGATGGCAAGAGAATTGTGTCTGGCTCTGAAGACAACACTGTGTGCATTTGGGATGCAGAGACTGGAGCTGAACTCAGGGAGCCACTGGAGGGGCACACCGATCTGGTCAGCTCAGTTGCCTTCTCACCTAATAGCAAGAGAATTGTGTCTGGCTCCTATGACCAAACTGTGTGCATTTGGGATGCAGAGACTAGAGCTGCACTCAGGGAGCCACTGGAGGGGCACACCAATCTGGTCAGCTCAGTTGCCTTCTCACCTGATGGCAAGAGAATTGTGTCTGGCTCCTGGGACAACACTGTGCGCATTTGGGATGCAGGGACTGGAGCTGCACTCAGGGAGCCACTGGAGGGGCACACCAATCTGGTCAGCTCAGTTGCCTTCTCACCTGATGGCAAGAGAATTGTGTCTGGCTCCTGGGACAACACTGTGCGCATTTGGGATGCAGGGACTGGAGCTGCACTCAGGGAGCCACTGGAGGGGCACACTGATCTGGTCAGCTCAGTTGCCTTCCCACCTGATGGCAAGACAATTGTGTCTGGCTCCTGCGACAACACTGTGTGCATTTGGGATGCAGAGACTGCAGCTGCGCTCAGGGAACTATTGGAGGGGTGCACCAATTTGGTTACCTCAGTTGCACTCTCCCCTGCTGGAAGGTCTTTTCTCTCTGATTGCAATGATTGCACCATATGTTCATGGAATGTTGATGGTGTTACCAATGGTCCACCTCTGCAATGTTCCTGCTCTGTGAAGGGATGGGGTTTACTCAATGTAGGTTCCTCTTCTATGCACACCTTTAGTATGGACTCATTCTCTATCCCAGTCCCTTCACCTCAAGTCTCCGTCTGTACCTTTGCACTGGCAAATACAAAATGGTTGGGTCTCTTGTCTCCCCTTGGAACTCCTTTTTTGGCTCCCAGTACCTTTTAGGGTGGGACTGTGGTCTCCAGATAACACACTTGTTATAAGCCGAGAACAGACCTTGCTCTCATATGACAAGTTTGTATGTGGTGCAGACTGGGCAAAGTGTTATTCCCATGCAGAAAGCCCTTACTAAAGAATAGACATCTTGAGTTGTACCTTAGCTGATCTCTTTCCTCTCATGCTCAACTCTTCTCTTATTCCATGGAACCAGATTGTTCAACCACTCAGGTGATTACCCTCATTCCCCTTCCTTTTACTCCCCAATACCCATTTTGGCCTCATCTACCCCCTACATCAACCTTTACTCCCTAAATGCCTTCCTCTTGGTGCTACTTTGTTGTTCACCAGCTATGTTCCCAACACTATCCTGGTCTATTCCTCAGTGGCTCATCCATTTCGCTTGCTTGTGTATCACTGAGGGAAATGGAGTGAGAGAGCAATGCAAGTACAAGAAGGTAGGCCAAATGTGAGAATCAAAGTGGTGAGTCTGGTAAGGAGGATACATAATATATGTAGGAAAATTGTGTGTGAGATGAATGAAATATAAGGGGAACATCAATGGAAGTGAGAGTTATGGGGCTCATCACATGTTAACTTGCAGGTGACCTGGATCTGTGGCTGTCGGTACCTGTGTCATTCAGAGCCCTACTCAGATCTGTGGCTGACCCACATTCATGAGTATTTGACTTGCAGGTTATGGGTTTCCCGTGAATCAACTCATGGGTATTTTTCATCTTTGGCTATTTTTCAGTGGAAAGTACAAGTTTTAAAGCACTTTCAAAACTTGTGAGTATAAGCTTTTTTCAAAAATCACCACCTGGATCTGTGACTGACCCATAGCTGCAGGTACCTGAACCTGCAAGTCGGGTTTCCTACAAGTATTTCCATGAGTCAACCTGCAGTGACTCATAGGTGACCCACACTCATGACAAGCCTTAGAAAGTCAGATGGTCATGACTGTTGGGCCAGGTATATCACATTGCAGGCCTCAGATAATCCTATAACATGGATCACATAGCTGCCCATGTCCCAGGTATTGCTGCTCCTGGGCCTCTGCACTGACAAACATGAATTTTCCCAGATATCTAGGGACAAGATATGCACTCGCTACACTCCAGCATGGATGAGAAGGTGAATAAAGTGGTCAAACTAGTATTTCATGATAAGTTACATTTTTAGTCAAAGTCTCTCTTGGGCATGAACAAATTTTGGCATGGTTAGGTTCCAGTATCTCCCGACTGATTTCCGACATAAGAGGATGATTGGAACACTCAATGATCTGTGCCATGCATGGGAAATCAAGGTTCATAAATTTGTCATGGACACTGAACATTCGGGTATGGAAGGATGCTGCCATCGGACACTGGCAAAACAAACAGGCAGGGTTTTTCCCTGCCGCTTTTTGTTCTGGCTCTATTTATCCATCCGGAACTTCGCACCAACTGTCTACGAACTACTTGGCTATCCCGATTGGGAACAGCAATCCTTCTCATCAATCATCTCAACCCGAAACCGGATTCAGATGGTTGATCATCACCTAAACAGGAAATCTCGTCAGGCGAACACACGAGAACGACAGTCTCCCCCCCATTGAAAAATTGGTGAATTGTACTCACTTTATGGGAGGAGCTCGGTCGGTATTATTTCCTCCAGCAGAACATTGAGACAAAGTTCCTTGCTCCAACAAAACTCGGTGAAGTCGGTCGGCCATCCGTCCTCCAGGGCCTGCTCAGTCGTCACCTGGTAGAGGTCCATTAGGATGGAATACCTGATGCTGAGAGTGTTCCAATCCACTCCGCGCCCATCGATAGCATGGTCGAAAGCAAGCAATGTTAACACAAAGAGGTTGGTGCACTCCTCAGGCACCTGGTACTTCTTCATAGCAGCGGTAATCTGCACTGCAGGAACGTGGCGAGCGAGTTGGGGAATCCGCATATTCTCGCTATGAGTAAGGTGCACATGCGAAAGAAACCTCTGCCCAATTTTATGGTCAATATGATTGTGCTGAAATTTGAAGAAACCAGCGAAGAAAACCCAGTACTCACAGTAGTGGCAACGAGACGAAGAAGGATGAGCTGTAGCTCTTCCTTTTCCTCAGTAGGAATATTGGTGCTGATCACTCGAGGATCGGTCCCCTCCAAGGTACACCAATGGACCAGCAGGAGAGCTGGGTGCAGCCTTTCACAGCAGAATTCTTCGAGACAGCCTGGAGGCTCCCAGGACAGGTTCCAAAATTCATCGTCCGACAGGAGACACTCGAAATGACAATGGTATGCTACAACACTCTCATGTGGCATGAGGGGGCGGTTTCGGGGAATGATGGAGAGATATTTGGTCTCCTCTTATGAAAACAGTGGAAGTAAATCTCAATCATGCCTGAATCAGGTCCACATGACCTTCCTCCCCTCCCCTAGTTGACAACCACCGCCTCCCTCTGTTTCCTCACTCCTACCAGTGTACTCCCCTCTCAATTCTGGTTCAGGAGACACCCGTTATGTGAAACACAGAAAATTCAATTTTCGCCTCTACACCCCTGGGCAACTACAATAATTCTTCTTCAGTACTTGCTCAAAGGCAGCGGTGTCACCAGCTCCAGCAGCGAAGTATGGGACAACTCGCTCCTTGCCCTCTCTTCCTCCTTGACGAAGAAATTGATGTCAATTCTGCCAGACATCCTGTCTCTGCTGATCTGTGACACCAGGACACGCATGCTGCAACGAGTAGGACCCTGTTTCAGGCACCAGACCAGGTAAGTGTTTTGCAAAAAACCATGGTAGTGGGTGTCCTACATTTTGCAAAAGTTTGTGGTAGTGAGTGTACAGCCACCGGACATCCAAATAAGGAAAGGTAAATGGAAAGTCACCAGTGGGATTTGAACCAAAAACCTTTGCATGATGGCCATAATTAGGTCCATGCATTAACCACTACACTATCATAGCTGTATTACTCTATGAGTTTGGAGAGGCCATATATGGGCGGAAAATACAGAATAAGCCTTGCACCACCCCTGTAGGGCCCGCATAGGGCCAGGTTAGAGTTAGGGTGGTTAGGGTTAGGGTTAGAAGGTTAGAGTTAGGGGTTAGCTGCCTTGTCTCCCAGGTATATTGGAGTTCTTTGGTTAGGGGTTTGGGTTGGTTAGCTTGGTTAGGGTTGGTTAGGGTTGGTTAGGGTTTTTATACACCCCAGAATATGTAATAAGCAGTGACAAACAATGTTCAAACACCTAGGGCAGCTTGCCTGCCCTAGGTGTAGGTATTAGCAGTCCCAGGTAGGGTAAGCCTAGGCTTAGCCTAGCTGGAAACCATTTCTTGCAAGCTATAGCTACCTTGGAGTAGTGGTAATGGTCTTGGCTACAACAATTATCTAACAGTCACAAGTTCAATCCTCTTTTTGGCCACTTTTTTTTTGCATTTTCATGTCCCAAAAGGCTAGTAAAAACTTTTGCAAAATGTGCGACAATCCTTAGCATGGTCTTTTGCAAAACTCTTACCATACCGGCTGCTTCAGGAGGGCAATGGACAATGTTTACCATGGCCGCGAGACCAGCTGCCTTAGCCGCTGTGTCTGCTTCATCCAACAGGTTTTGCACCGTCAGTCTTGGTGCCTTCTCGCACAGATACACGGCAGCATTGTGGTTGTCGCAGAAGACACAGGCACCAATGATGGGTTCCTCCATCCCATGCTCACGCCACTGTGCGATGGCCTCGTTATACTCGAACAAATCCACTAGGCTATCATCCACAGGGATAGGAAGGAAGCTTGTCGGGTGGCTGCAATAGGCGCAATTATTGGACACCCAAGGGCTAGGGTCATACTCCAGGTAGTTGAGAAAGATGGCCTTGCTGGCCTTCATATTCTTGCAGAATGTGGATAATGCACCATTGAGGAAGAACATCACCTGTGATTGTGTGGCTGCACCCTCCAATTCCGCCAACACAGGAGATCTGTCTGCCTTCGAAGGACAGTTTACCTCCACCTCAGGCTACCCTTTTTGGGAACCCTTAGGGTCAATTCTTTTCCTAGAGTTAAATGACCCTAGCGGTAGCTAATTTCATATGGAGCCCCATTCCCGGTGGGGCAGCCCACATTTGGGGTGGGGCAGCCTACATTTTGCAAAAACATGTGGGCCTCCCTACACTTCTTTCAAGTGGAGAGCCCCTCCCGCCACAGGCGGAACCAAAAAATTTGTGGGGTGCCCCACTGCCCTACTTTTGAGTAGGACCCCTGATACCAGTCCCGCCAAAAAAAAGAGTTTTTTGGGCTCATTTGTGGGCCATTTTGCACTTTCCACAGTGATCCTGAAAGCTGCCTTTTGAGCTATTATTCTAGCCAGAAATCACGTATGCACCCGCACCCATTCCGAATGCCCATATGTGCCCCCTTTTATTCACCGTGCTTGCACCCGCACCCTGCCAACACCCCCTCACTCCCCCTTTTATTTTGTACACTTACACCTGCTCTATATGCTGTCACCCACCCACCTCCATCCATTCCCCGTGCCTGCCACCCACACCCATTCTATGTGCCTGCCACCCACACCCATTCCACGTTCCTGCCACCTGCACCTATGCTGTGCCTCCCACCTGTGCCATTCCACACACCTGCCCACCCGCAACCATCCCACTTACCTGCCACCTGCACCCCCTTTATTCTGCCTGCCTGCACCCCCACCTCTTTAATTCAGCTGCCTGTACCCGCACCCCTTTTATTCTGCCCACCTACACCCACTTGAACATTGCAAAACACTTACTCAGATTACAATACACATTTAAATTGTGGCTACTCCACTTTTCCTGTGGGCTCCCCCACTTTCTTTTGTCTTATGGTGGGGCACCCCACCTACTGTTGTGGGCTACCCCACTTTTCCTGTGGGCCGCCCCATTGTCCCATTTCTTATGGTGGGCCACCCCACCTACTGTGTATATAGTGGTGGGCTGCCCCCCCTACTGGTGGGGAGCCCCACCTCACTTATTCCTGCTGAGGGGCTGCCCCACTCCTATGGTGGGCAGCCCCACCATTAGTGAGTCACCCCACCTTTTGCCAAAAAAGGAAATTTCCTACATCAACTCTGCTCTGGCTCATAATTCAACTGTTTTGGATGATCTAACTATATAGGGGTGCTATTCTAAGTCCTTTGAGGGTGACCAGGCAAAATTAGAGGCTATTATAGTGCATTTATAGGTAAGACTGGCAAACCTTCCCTTTTTGGACACTACCACCTTTCACCCAAAAAGGGAATTTCCTACATCAGTCCTTCACTGGCTCATAATTCAACTGTTTTGAATCATTTAACTGTATAGGGATGTTATTCTAAGTTCCTGGAAGGTGACTGGCCAAATTAGAGCCCAGTATAGTGGAATAATAGGGTGAAAATAGCGAACCTTCACTTTTGGGACATTAACACCTTTTGTCCAAAAAGGAAATTTCTTACATCAACCCTTCCCTGGCTCATAATTCAACTGTTTGGGATGATCTAACCATATAGATGTTATTCTAGATTCATTGAAGCTGACTGAGCCAATTGGATAATAATATGGTGAAAATAGCGAATTTGATAAATTGTGTTCCTGGCTATAATGCCTAAAGATAATAGTTCCTGGCTGTATTTCCCTTCAAAAGGCTATAGGAACACCCTGTAAGTGATGGATTATGCTATATCATCACGGAAGGAACCACAGGCACAATATACAACACATGGGGCTTGTTCTGCTGTATCTTGGCGGTGAATATCTGCTTTACGAGTCAGATCCTGCTGTACACCAACGTATCAATACTCACAACATGGCGAACCAGTTTGCAGACACGACAGCAGAGTTCTTCCCTCTGGGGCGTCGTCAAGGTGTATGCCACTTGCTCTTTCAGGGTCGGTTTTGTACTACATCAAGACATCATGGTGTTGGCTAAATACACATCCGTGAATATTTCGAGATCAGCAGGAACACCTTCAGTCAAATATTGTTGAGGAGGAAGTCAGCGAGACCACCATCGGGAATGAAGAAACAGCTCAACGGCTAGGAGACATTCATAGCAATGAAACAACAGGAAGCAGCACAGTCCATATCATTGTGGGAGTGTTTATGAGGAGCGCCTGCAGCGCTCTTTTATAACATTGACCCTGCCAGTCGATATTAAAACATGTGGGAGGTGTGAGGTCTCAAAGCATGCTACACACCGCTCATCGCCTCATGGCCCCTGCCAACCATCTGTACGAGTGACAGGAAGAGCTTGGACGTATGCGACAGATCTTCCTAAACAAGATTCTACATTACCGGAAGCAGCTTCCAAGCGAGACCAACACTCTCCCCATCTGCATCACCTTCTCCACCACTCGAACTCACTCCCGCACCATGGTCAGCAGGATACGACCGTCCCCCCTGGGACTGGACTCTCATCTCCTTCCTACGATGGGTCGCTTGCTGTATACATATCTCTGACAAATGAGACCAAGACTCTCCTTACCGCAGGGATCACCCACGTCACTACTCAGCATCCTGTAGTCATTGACAGGGTACGGCTGGTCCCCTCCTGTGGCGGAACACGTAGATGACCTCCCCTATTACCATTTCCAGACAATCTCTTGTGCTGAATGGACCTAGCCCGTGCCTGACACCGACCCTGACACCGACCCAGTGGACAATGCAGAGCTTATCCTGACACTGCCTTCTCCCCCACTTCACACAATGCATCAACTAGCCGAGGGAGACCATTTGTCTCTCCTCCCTCCTGGACACTTGAGCACCTTCCGACACAACTATCTGGCCGTGCCTGAAGCTCCGAACATATTTCTGAGGTTGTTTGGCCTCGCCGTGCCCTACACACATCCAAAGACAATTGGTCTCCTCAGCAGAGGTGCCCGGTCTCCTGCCGTATAATGCACCCCGAAATGCCTCATGATGTTCCCCGCCCCTGGAAACACCTGTGATCCGCATGGCACCTCTGGAAACATGGGAAGTCATCGAGGAGGTATAAAAGGGAGCACATTTAGTAGGAGTAGTCAGTACTTTCCAGCCTACAGGAGTAGCTTCCAGGGTGTCTTCCCCACTCACTGTATAAGTCTCACTCAATCTAAGGGATACTCCCAGCCTTCCCCCGAACTTGTACCTCGCCTCGTGCACCCTTATTCCTTGCCTTCGCAGCCGGAGACAGGCCACATCTCCTACATTTGCTTGTTTGTTGGCGTCTCACCTCCCACACCTCCATCAGCAGGGTCCCTCCTCACTGGACCTGGTGTCACATATCCAGGCTTCCTCAATTAGGATCACAGTAGAAGACAGGCCAGGAGAGGAGCCATCACATCCAAATCGCTGTCCATACCTGTTGAGACTGATTGTCTCGCCCACTGTCCGAACAATGTCGGTGTCATTGTCTGCGATATCCATCTTACCTCCAGCGCTGGTTCTAAGGGGAAGAGCGCACCAAGGAAAGCAGGCAGGGCAACACATTTAAGGTGTGCAGCAAAGCCTCAAAGACCTGCATCACAGGGAACCAGGTCTAGTATATTCTCTCTCTCTACCTCATTTGGCTGATAGCAGGTCCACCACACTCACTCGTACTCAGGAGACAAACGGTCTTCACAAATCACCTTACACACACACACACACACACTCACACACTCACACACACACCGGATTTGTGCACTGACCTTCCTCACTATCATTTGACTATACTTTCCCCTCTAGAGGACGAATGCAGTCGAATTCGAATCATATACATTTTGATAGTGACACCACAGTCCTTATCACACTGCGCTGGAGATCAAGGTAGGCAACCAAGTCTGGGTGGATGCATCTGACATCAAAAAGATGTGTCTGTCGCCCCAAATTCTCAGACAAGCAGCTCGGACCCTTCAATGTTGTAAAGGTTGTGGGCAACAGTGCATACAAGCTCGAGCTTCCACCACACTACTAGCTCCACCCGGTCTTCTCAGTGGTGAAGCTTAAGCTTGCAAAGCCAGACCGGTTACCCAGCCGCCCGCAGAATGACGAACCACCACCCGTCCTCCAGACAGAGCAGGACGAGAGGTGGGAAGTCACCGAGATCCTTGAAGTGCGGGTCCACTATGGCAGCCTCTGGTACATGGTGCGATGGAAGGGCTATGGACCGGAGCACGATAAGTGGGTAAAACACTCTGATGTTTTCACCAAGGACACCATTGATGCCTACTACCGCTGCTACCCCAATGCCCCCCACTGGATCGCCTCGGCTGCCTTCGACTCACTCTCCTTCCAGAGGCATGACAAGACCATCCGCTTTATACCTCGGGACACCGTATTCCAAGGGGGGGTGGGTGATGTCAGGGGAACCCCGCTCCACCCGCTTCTCCAGCCGCTTTCGCTCTTCCAGCCGGATCTGCTCTGGATGCTTTTCTGACCACCGCTCCGGATGCTCCTGCATCCATCCATTTGTCTGCCCAACCGTCCAGGACATCTGTCCGTTCTCGCTGGCATGTGCTATGTGATCAGGCCCGGATCACTGTAGATACCTCTGGACACGTGCTACTGGGTAGTTACTGGTTAGTATATAATATAAGGTTTCGCCTGGTGTGGGAATCCCCATCCTTTCTTCTCTTTGGATTCCCCTGCTAGGTGCGTAGTATTTCCACTCCTGTATTCTAGTACATATATTTATACTTCAGATTCCCCCCGCTAGTTTCCATGCCCCGCGCCGAGCTTAAGGTTGCCCTTACAGTGATATGGGTCTAGGTTTGGAGATAGTACTCCGATGTGAAACAAAAGTGATTCTTCTGAAATCCCGATTATAATAGTATCCGCAGTTGCTAATCCTTGCGAGATTATATACCAATTGTCAAGTCTGATCTATTTCCTTATATTCCACGCATCTTTTTCGTTTATCCAATATGTCCATACGTAGTTATAAAGATCCAAATCCAACACAGATAATATTTCAAGGGAATACAAACAAAACCTTGCATAGCTTCTGGGTGTCTCTGAATGAATGCCTACTCAACCGGTTAAACTGGAAGTCTAGTAGCTTCGCGTCCAACAGGTGGGGTGAGATTCACTGCCATCCTCTCCATAACCATCCACTTAAATACTTTACAGGATTCTAAATATAAACGAGATGAATACAAACATGCAACAGGGTTCAGGGTATATGACTAGTGGTATGGCAGCTAGCCGAAGAACTCCGGTCGGTTATCAAAAGAGTAAAAACTGAACAGATTTATAAGGAACATCAACGAGCCAGGCTTAACAATGAGTCAAGATCTACATCACTTAGAACGATCATGATGGGATATTGTTGATGCGTCAACTTTTAGCCAACTACCTCATCAGCCCACCATTACCCTCCTTGGTAACCATCTGCATCAACTGATTCCTTTCTGAACCACTTAAGTGATTTGTCTGAAAACTGTGACATCGCTTCCTAGTACCCAAGTATGGTTCTTAGTCAATCGGTAGATTGACCAAGTTCAACCTTCTCTTGGCAGCCCTGAAGACACCAGATGATGTCCAAACGGCAAGCCCTCTTGTTCAGAAGGATAATCCATCATAATACACCCTTAGTCAGGGATGTGCAGTAGCCCCAATCCGTTCCAGGATGGTTGGGCACTTTCCACGGTTGCTCTATTAGCGACTTCTCATGTCAACCCTTTACCAGGATTGTTGTCCAGCACCTTTCTAATGGTCTGAGATACATTATATCCCTCTTAGCTAACTGCCCAGGCCAGCATTAGCCCTTGTGAGATGATGTCTTAATGTATTATAACACATTATAGTATGTTGCAGCTTGAGCAATTTTGAATAAATGCCTGGGTGGCCCAGTACCAGGTCTGTCACCGAGCGGGGGATTCAGCCTCGATTCTGCGCCACACAGCATACTGGTGAAACGGTGTAACATAAATGCGCGGCATCTAGGGCTAATTTTGCGATTTCCTATGACCAGTATTTATACAATGGGAAGCAACTAGCACTTCTGTTGTTACTAGCATACCAGCTAGTACGCAGACCACTTGTTAGGTGATATAAAGGAGAGTCAGAGCGAGCCCTAACTGCTGACTGTAGCACGAGGCTGCACTAGTGTGACACGCTAGCTGCTAGCTGAGTGTACAAACAACCAGGGATTAAACCACTGCCTATACATTCATGAGACATAACCTAGGAGACTCTAGTAGTCCAGAGATGACTTGGGACGGAGCTAGCGAAGGTCTAGCAGACAGATATCTACAATGGAAGTACAGCTAGGGAGCTACGCCTTGAGCTAGGAAGCTCGGCGCGGTAACCGGTGGTACTATCTAATCTCTATATAAGCGACTAGACGGCACTAGGCGGAACAACCCGACTAGTGACCGGCTAGGGCTTTGACAAAGACATACCACGACATAAGAGATGCAGCAGCACGCGGCTAGTGCCCGATCTGGGCAGCTAGGGCGAAGGGGAATAGCAAGCAGGCTATTGGAACGGAGCTAGGGACGATTGTACAGCCTGTACCGATGTTCGGAGGGTGGATCGATGTTCTGACCAACGAGCTATGACCATTTGATGTTGGTTGCAACGCTGTGTCACCTAGATGTAATAGATCGATGCTCTGACAGAGTAGAGATGACCTAGATCACCGGCTACAAATCGCCGGTTGGTCCGAAAGGGGTACTCGGCGTAGACGGAGGGTGTCATGAATCGCCCGGGCCTCTACTTTTTCGCGCGATGTGTCTGTATGGATACAGACGCGTCTTAGTGGCACAGGACTCTCATGACGCCACCCACGTGACCTTCTCACGGTTGAAACCCGGCCTCGGATTCTAAAGCCGCAGACTCAGGGAGTCTGCGCCACGGAATACAGAAGACGTTAGGGACTAGGAACCCGTACAGACGGACTCTAGTCCCCGGACGCACCAAGGACTGACACAGGAGAGTACACGGAGTACAGGAGTGGTTGCAAACCCGATCGGGGTTTGAACCACTGGATACGATGACACTTAGGACTAGGAAACCCGAACGTCGGGTCTCCTAGGTCCACTGACACCACGGAAACCAACACAAAAGGAGTCCAGGAGCATCAGCATTAATGCTCCTTAATGCTACGGTGCAGGAACTGATCGCGATTGAACGCAATCGCTTTAATTTATTAGAAGCCTATATAAGCACGGTAGAATCTCCATGTACAGTAGATTCTACCTCGTCTAATCTCAGGCTTCTACCTTGGCTTGACATAGGCATTGTCTCCACCCTGCCCCGCTTCCCTCGCACCGTACTACGGGTTGTATCCACACCCAGGTTGTATACCTGAGTGGATATCACACCCTCTTCGACTCGTTCCGGGTTCCGCCTCGCATCCCGACCTACGACATACGGCCTCCTGGGGAGGATGCCGTACGACTGGTCCTACTGCTCGGGGAACACACGAGCTACTAAGTGTCTATCGGGTTTATCCTGGTTGGGGTTCTCATCAGGTTACTCGCTGTTTAGCTGACCCAGAGGGCCGTTGCTGACAGAGGGCTGAGGATCCATTGATATACCCACAGTTGAACACTAGCCGGTCAGCGAAGCTGACCTGGCGTATACCAAACCAGTCCCAAAACCAAAACAGCAGCCGTCTCATTGGCTGACCGTATTTCTTATCATCTAATATTGCTTATTGTATTATTCAGCTCGCTTTCACATGTAACTCACACCTAGTAGTATAAAAGGCAGCACAGGACAGACTAGGGTCTAAGAACATTACGCCCCAGACTTTGGACGAAGCTGGTGCTAGTGGACTCAGGCTGCTAGTGGAAGTTGATACCGAACTTCACTTGTAGTAGTCTTTATATTGGAATCAGTAACTGTGGACTCTGGAAACATCGAGTGACTAAGTTGAGGATTTCGTGTTGTTGGTCCTAGACCTCCACATATAAAACAAGGGTGTTCTCTTCGAGACCCAACTGCAGTTTGCGCTAGTGACTTTGCCTTCACCCCAACAAGACGGAAGCTCTGTCATAGTGTGTTGGATCGCTTGCTAGGTGGATTGTGTGTTGACTTGAGCCCACTAAGAAGAAGACAGACTAGGTGCCCCCCCCCCTCTAGTTTGGCTATAACTTGTCAGTTACTTCGCCTTCACCCCGATATAGATGGAAGCTCTGTCGTAGTGTGGTTGGGTCGCTAGCTGGACGCTTGTAGTGAACTAGTGCCGATAAAAGCAGAAAGGTTCCTGTTCTTGGTTAAGGAATAGGTCGGCGGTCAAGGAGAGTCTTGCCGTTTGAGGATTGAAGTCCATTTGTTGTTAGCCTCAGTAGTCTTTGGGGCTGCCCTTAGCGAGGATTTTCACAAACCTACATACTCTGCCCTGGTGTTCTCGACCTAGCGGTCCAGCCATCTTGTATCCACCCCATATAAACACACCCCTGGACCATCCCTAGGTCCCTAGCAGTGTTGTTGTTGGCGGTTGCATATTGCTAGTATGTTTGTAGAGTGTGTTGTTGGAAGCCTATAAATCAAACTTGTGTTTGTTCAAACCTGCTGGTCGCATACTACGGCCCGGACCCGAACTCACAAAGAGAAGCACTTAGATCTTTGGAGGTAGATTGGTTGTGGTTGGTTGTTTTGAGTGTTTGCTTGCAATACCTATCAATTAGCTATTCCTAGTCATATAAGAAGTGCACCGTTTCACTGGGACATTCAAAAATGGTGTTTCTAAGGCCCGTACTCATCTCCAGATCCCTCCATCACACCATCATCCAACCACACATCCTCCTCTACCTCTGCTAGTGTTTCCACTAGCGCTGCCTTGCATGCGAGGTCCGCTTTCGCAAATTTGACAGCCGGTTTCTTCACAACATCGCTGAAGAGCACAAAGTGGTCTTGGTCCACTTCTTGACTTTTGGGACTACAGCAGGAATTGGCTCTTCCTCCTTGTCAGTCACTTTGTTCTGTTCAGCTGCCTGCGCATCTGAAACCTACTTCCTCAGCTCCACCTGTCACTGAATTCAGGAAGAAACGAGGTGGCTTCTGTGTGTGTTTTCGTTGTCATGGGAATTGTCAAGCAAATTGCGATAGCGGGGTACTGCAATCAGTTTCACAACTGACTTGTGGTTTTTATGCTTCCCCCTTTCCGGAAAACAAACACCCTCGGCAAGCTGTTCAGCTTTAATCGCAGCATTGACCTGAAATCTGTGAAATACATCTGAAACGGCAATCCCGCAGAGACCATTGCTCTCAGAACTTGAGCCTGAATTTCCTTGGTCTCTGCAGTATTGAATGGCTAGTCCCTGCCTGTGAAAACCTGGAAGGAGCCCTGTTTAAACCACTTAGAAACAGGTTCATCAGCCCCCGAGGCAGATCCGCCATGTCTGGGTCCAGATGTCAATGTTGAAGGCTCAGCAGCGAAGACAATTTCACCGGCAATCAGTTGGGCAGAAGCAGAGCGTTTCCTGGACCTTCCATTCACTTTTGCATCTTCGAGATCCTTGTGTATGCAGGCTTCTTTCCAGGCGGCATCAGTGACATGAACACAAGCTGTTGTACCTTTTCCGCCGAGAAGATGGGTGATCCAATGTAGAGACTGTACCTATAATGCAATATAGCAGGCCTTGGCCTTTTGCAGCAATGCATTATAGATGGCCACGGACCATAGGCCAACTATAGGTAAAATGCATTGTGTCCATGACCACCTCTGGTGGGAGAAACTTTGATTTTCTGGCCGAAAAAATGACCGGAAACAGCACCAAACACCCCCTTTTGGCGTGGGTTCCTTGTTTTTTTTTTTTGATGTGATTGATGCCGCTTCTCAATTGGGATTCTGGTTTTCATCTTTGATCCCGACAATATCCTTGCCTGCTCATCAATCCGCGTACTCTTTCTGGCTTGTTCCCCCCGTCTGGACCTCGGTGGCTGTTCACTCATCGGCATTCCCCCGTTTTGCCACTTCACCCTTTTGGGTATCTTTTTCATTTTTGATCCCAACAATATCCTTGCCTGCTCATCAATTGGCGTACCCTTTCTAGCTTGTTCCCCATCTTGACCTCAGTGGCTGTTCGCTCATTGGCATTCCGTTTCTTTCAATTCACAATATTCGAGTTTCGGCAGTCCCCGGCCCGCTGTCCCCTTTGTTTGGCTCACTCGGCATTCCCCGTTCCCTTCGATTCGCAATTTTTGTGCTTCTTCCCCGCTTCCCCTTCAATCGACGCCTGTTCCATCTTCTCCACCCAAATTGTCTCTTCCTTTCTTCCAGTCAATATTGTTTTACCCTTTCCTTTTCCTTTTCCACCTCCCACTTTCTCATCACTCAAATCTGCCACCCTACACACGTGGCAAACAATTTTCGACTTGCTTTGTCTTTTCAATCCTTCTCCACGTCCTTCTCTCTAGATCTGTGGAAACCTGCTCTCTCAATAATCTGGCTTTGTACATAGCCGAAAGGGCACTTAGTCTGTGCACTTACTCAAACCCCACACCGATTGTCCCGCATTTTTCTGAGTCACACTGGGTGAGTATAGAGCACAGCCACATTGTCATCTCCTTTGCTGTGCACCAAGTCTTCAAACTTCTCCCTACACAGGTGCAAGCTGGCTTGCGCCCCTGTATGCACTCTGGTCTTCTCATCTGCTGTTCTTCACATCTCTCTCTCCATCGAACACCAACAAATAATTCTTTTTCTTTTTCTACGGTGCGACCACCACTATTGCTGAATCCCTTTCTCTAAGAACGTTTTCCATAGAGAGGCTTTGGTTTCGGTCTCGGAACACCCTTGCCTTTGGACCTTTGGACCCCATCGGGTCTGTGTGTTTGTCAGTTTCTTCTCCCGAGTCATCGATTGGTGTGACCTACGCAGCCTTTGACCTTGTGAGGTGCCCTTCCCTCACACCGGAACTATGAAGCCTCGCTGCGCGCGGCGGCTCTGGTGCCGGCCCCTCTTGGTCCACCTGTCACATCCTCTTGCGCCGTGGCTGGTCATCTTCTACCGCATCTTCGTCATCGTCCACGGAAGCCTTCTTCCTCCTACAAGGCATTTTGTCAGTCGATTCCATTTGCCAACTTCCTATTCCAAGTCTCACTCACTTGTTAGCAGCAGCGGCTCCACCCTTGCTACCCTTCTTCTTGAGTGCCGCCTCCCTGACACAAACATTTGGTAAGTCCTCGCATCTGCATCGAAATGATGTCTTCTGACCTCCCGATCCCCTCCGATTCCAGCAATTGATCCAGCACCCACATTACATCCTTGACCGCGGCCAGCCACCGATCTTGCTCCGCCGCCTCGCACTTCTGCACCACCTCGCCCCACCACAGCAGTGTTGCCATGACCTGCAGAAGGCTGTTGTCACCGTACAGGCCCACCATTTTGCTCCAGTCCGCTGACAGACCTGGTATTGGGGCACCCGGGCATTTATTCAAATCTGCTCGAGTTTCAACATACTATAATGTACTTCACTACATTCCGACGTCATCTCACAAGGGCTAATGCTGGTGAGCAGTTAGCTAAAAGGGATATAATGTGTCTCGAACCATTAGAAGGGCGCTGGACAACAATCCTGGTAAAGGGTTGAAGTGGGAAGTCGCTAATGGAGCAATCACGGAAAGTGCCTTACCATCCTGGAAACGGATTGGGGCTACTGCACATCCCTGACTAAGGGCATATAATGAGGGAACATCCTTCTGAACCAGAGGGATCATTGTTGGGCATCGTCTGACGTCTCCAGAACTGCCAAGAGAGGACTGGACTTGGTCGATCTACCAATTGACTAAGAAACTGTACTCAGGTACTAGGAAGCGGCGGCTATCACGATTTTCAGACAAATCACTTAAGCAGTTCAAGGCGGAACCATTTGAGCGTGTGGTTACCAAGGAGGGTAGCGGAGTGCTGACAAGGAGGTCGGCTAAAAAGTTGACACATCAACAATATTCTATCACAATCATTCTAAGCGACGTAGATCTTGACTCATCGATAAGCTCGGCTCGTTGATGTTTCTTATCAATCTCTCTCAATTTTACTAATCGCTTGATATCTGACAGCAGTTCATCGGCTAGCTGCCATACCACTAGTCATATACCCTGAACCCTATTGCTCGTTTGTATCAGTCTCGTTATATTTAGAATCCTGTAACATATTTAAGTGGATGGTTATGGGAGGAACACCAGTGAATCTCACCCCACCTGTTGGACGCGAAGTTACTAGACTTCACGCTTAACCGGTAGAGTAGTCATTCATTCAGAGACACCCAGAAGCTATACCAAGTTTCGTTTGTTTTCCCTGTTTGAATATTATCTGTGTTGGATTTGGATCTTTATAAACAACGCGTGGACATATTGGATAAACAGAACGGACGCGTGGAATATAAGGAAACGGATCAGACTTGACAATTGGTTGTAATCTCGCAAGGATTAGCAATTGCAGATACTATTTGGAATCGGAATTCATAAGAATCACTTGCTTTACGCATCGGAGTACTATCTCCAAACCTAGACCTACATCATACAAAACCGTTGAACATAAAATCTCGTCTGTCTATCGCGATTGTGCCTAGAACAGATTCGAGCAAGTTTTATCTATACGACTTGTAGACCTGTAAAGTCTTGCTTCTCAAAGAGAACTAAAGTTCAAATTGCCACAATCTATACTGGATTGGAACCCCGAACTTGCACGAGGACTATAGTGTTTGAGTTGTTGTAGTTGCATTATCGAACCACGTAATCATTTACAAGGTTTGTGTTGTGGTTATTTCACTGCCAGCCCCATAGTCAGCATTTCATCTAGAGCCCACCGCGAGGGGTTCATTTGACTTTATTTCTCAAAGTAAAACTTTGTCAATTGGTCTATAAAGACTTCGAAAATTTGTTGGATCTGTCAAGTACCGGTTCACGATCGGGATCCGACGGAAGACCGAGATATGCCTGAGAGATGAAGTGCGTATAAGCAAGACGAGGTGGTCGAGATGTAGAGGGAAAGTATCGGAGTCCGAACGGAATACCGAACCCGTATACTGGAAGGGAAAGGCTTGGCTTCAGCTCATGCGCTGCGCCCTTCTCTACGCCTGGTGCCCAATTTCGGAGAGAGACTCGGAGGAGGATGGAAGTCCGAGAGGAAGAGTATAGGGCAGACTAAGTCGATATTCAAACTGAAGTCTAACTACCGACATGGCTTGTATTTATACGAGAGTAAAGTATTAGTTGGGATATAATGTAAGTACCGGAGCTTCGGAGTTCTGAGTGGATCTGGGATGGGTCGAGTCGTTATGAGTCAAGTGAAATCAAGCTGACTCGGATATCATCGGGTCTCTGGTGGCTCCGTGATGGAGAAGCATAAGGCGTAACCTAGGAGTCAGAGGGAATCATATGTAGTACGAACCAATAGAAACAGGGTGAATACAGATAGGTAGTGTCGGATATAATCGGATCGGAGATCGTCGGAGTCCGATGGCGTCCGAAAAGGATATGAAGTCACGGCACATGACAGTATCCCCCTCTTAGCGCTGAACCCTAGAGGCGCTTTAATGCCGAAGGGAAGATTTGATCCGAGGTTGCTGATCCATCGGCAATCGAGGTCAGCTATATAGCTGGTCACGTGATGTGAAAGTGAAAAATTTCACTCTCATCCACACACCACCACCATCACCCCACACCACTCACATCTCTGCCATGCCCCAACTCCCCAACGAATCCGAAGCCGAATACCTCGACTGTCTCTGCGCGATGTCCGCTGATGACGCAGATACCTTGGAAGCCGACGAGGGGGTGGGTCGCCTTCAGGAGAAGAAACGGCGACGCGAGGCGAAGAAGAGGGAGGAGGCCGAGCGGAAGGCGAAGGAGGAGGAGGTTGCTCGGATGACCGAGGAGGCGAAAAAGGCAGAGGAGAAGAGGAAAGGGAAAGCGGAGAAGGCGGCGAACAAGGCCGCGGCGAAACCGGCGTCGGAGGCCTCGGTGGTGTCGGGGTCCGGCGCGAAAGCGAAGGGAAAAGAGAAGGAGACGCGGAAAGCGTCGGCAATCAACACGGATGATGATGAGGCGCCAGCTGAGAAGAAGGTGAAGCGCGACCCGGTAAGTCGGTAATCCGTCGGTCCCGTTAATGCTAACTTCATTGTAGTGTGTACGTTGCGCCAAGTTGAAACTTCCTTGCGCCGTCCGGGATACAACGGACCGCCGATCGCGCCGCGCCTGTGAGGCGTGCCACTCGTCCAAAGTCCATTGCGAGTGGAAAACGGACGCCAACGGATCCTCCGCATCGAGTGTTGTTGCGGCGGTCCAGGATCTCACCGAGTCAAACGAAGCGGGGTTCATGGACCTCTTTACTTCAATGCGGGAGGCAAACGGAACCCTCAACGACCTTCTGAAAGTGGGGGTCGCTCTGCTCCAGGATCGCGGAGATACCGGAATTGTGGTGGCGAAGATCACGGAATCCCGGGAAAGGAGGAAAGCATGGTGGGCCAAGGAGGATGCCGAAGCGGATAAGGATGAAGGGAGTTCGAAGGGGAAGAAATGAGTCAGGAGCCGAAGGAGACCAGGGCCGATGGGCCCCGAAAATAGTTGTACATAATTTCTTGGATGTAATGCGCATAGTCGAGAGGGATCGGGGCCGAGTCGGGCCGAAATGTATAATGTTTTTCTTGGTTTTATAGTTGAGTGAAGGGGAAATAAAATGATTTTAAGGAAAACGCTCAGTAAACCTTCATTGCGTAAAAAACCTTGTGAGACAACCTGCTCGGGGCCGGCGGGGCCCGAAGCTAGGGACCAGGACAGTCTGGGTATTTGGCGTGATATTCTTCCACTAGCTCGGATGCGTACTCAAGCTCCTCAGCTTTGAGCCACTGAGTCTTGTCCGGAGTTCCGGCGTAGCTGTCCCAGTGAACCAAGTACAAGAGCGGAGGCCGGCGGCGCCGATCAAGTTTGCTGTCGAGGATCTCTGCAATCTTGTACTCCAACTCGCCCTCGACCTCGATCGGAGGCGGCAGAGATTGGATGCGTCCTGGGATGGTGTTCGGATGTCCGAGCTTGAGTTGGGAAATGTGAAAGACAGGGTGAATTCGACGCATGTCTCGGGGAAGTTTAACGGTGAAGGAAGCGGGACCAGCTTGGCCGATAACTTCATAAGGACCGTAGAATTGCTCGGAGAACTTCTTCGTCGGTCGGGCCGATCGGAATCCTTTGGCATTGATGTAGACTTCGTCCCCAATAGAGATTTTGGGATCAACGACTCTTCGTTTATCCGCAGGACCTTGATAGCGCTTCTGAGCAGCAGCCATCTGGTCTCGGAGTTCCTGGTGAAGGGAGTCGAGATCCGTGACGAAATCTCGGGCCCGAGCGGAGGTGAGATCCTGCTCGGGATGGACGGTGACCGAAGGGTGATAGCCTTTGTTGGCAAAGAAGGGGGGTAATGCCTGTAGTGTCATTAGGGGTGTTGTTGTAAGCGAATTCTCCGAGGGGAAGGAGCGGACACCAGTTGTCCTGCATGTAATTGCAGTACATCCGAATGTATTGTTCCAGAGTCTGGTTGACATGCTCGGTCTGTCTGTCGGTGGAAGGATGGTAGCCGGCGGTGAAGTGGAAATGCATATCAAGCGCTTCAGCCAAGGACCGGGAGAAATGGTTACCAAACTCGGAGCCCCAATCGGAAGTGACATGACTCGGAACTCCGTGCTTGGAGAAGACGTGAAGGATGAATAAATGAGCCAACTCGGACGCCGTGAGTTTTCCATGACAGGGAATGAAGAGTCTCATCTTGGAAAGGCGGTCAACAATAACAAGGATGCTGGTACAGCCATCGGAGAGCGGTAATTGCTCGATGAAGTCCATGGAAATGGAATGCCAGGGCCGATCGGGGACCGGGAGTTGCCGAAGGAAGCCGTATGGCTTATGGTGGATGAATTTGCCACGTTTGCACGTAACACAAGCTCGGACGTAATCCTTGACAAAGGTTCGGAGTCCGGGCCATACATATTCTTGTCGCACCATGGCAAGTGTCTTGTTCTGTCCCTAATGACCAGCGAGTTTGTGATCATGTTTGTTGAGTAACACTCTAAGTCGGAGTTCGTTGGACTCCAGAACATCGATGCGTCCATCTTGATAGAGAAGGCCATCGCGAATAACCCACCAGGGGTTGGAGGTATCGTTAAGGTGTCGGGAAGCGACGGGATCCGCGGGGAGTGCAGCTCGGATATCTGTGTGGAGTTGATTAACGTCCATAACATGCACCGCTCGGAGAACCGGCTCGTATAAAAACGTAGCTCGGAGTGACGCGTTAAGTTGATCTTGAGTAAAGACTGGACGAAAATTATGCGGATTCGCACTGGCATAGCCACTATCCCCCTCTTTAGGGTAGACGTCCCATCATCTAGTGAGAGCATCAGGCTTGCCACCGAGCCATCCCGGCCGGAACCGAAGGACGAAGTTGAAGGCAGAAAGAAGCTTGGACCACCGAGCTTGCCGGCGAGTCAGGAGCTTGGTCGTAGCAAAATATTCCAAATTTTTGTGATCCATGACCATGTCAATCGCGGGGACTGCACCCTCGAGGTACCGGCGCCAGACACAGAACACTTCAAAGATAGCAAGCAGTTCCCTGTCGTGGGTGTCGTAGTTCAGCTCGGCGGCCGAGAGGGTCCGAGAGTGGAAGGCCATCGGACGAATTTCGCCGTCGGGCGAAACAATTGAGAGGATGGCCGCAATGGCGTAGTCGGAGGCGTCGGATTCCAGAATTAACTGGGCGCCTGGGATCCAATGGGTCAGAATCGGAGCCGAAGTAAAAGCAAGTTTAAGCGTATCAAACGCTTTTTGGCACTCTGGGGACCACACCCAACGTTTGGATTTCCGCGTAAGCCGCGTGAGCAGCACCACGATGTCCGAGTAATGGGCAATGAAGTGCCGATAGAAATTGGCAAAGCCAAGGAATGACTGGACATTCTTAACTTTTCGGGGTTCCGGCCAATCCCGAATAACCTTGACCTTGGAGTCATCCATAGAAAGTCCGTTGGGCGAGAGGATGTAGCCCAGGAATTCCACTGTTTCGGCGCTGAATATACATTTCTTGAGCGAGGCAAATAGCCCGGCTTTCCGAAGGCGCCGAAGCACTTTGCGTACATGTTGTCGGTGTTCCGCCGGATTTTCGGAGTAAATGAGGATGCTGTCCAGATATACAACAACATTGACGTCGAGGAGGTCCGAAAAAAGGTCATTCATGAATCGCTGGAAAGCAGCAGGAGTGTTGGTCAGGCCCTCAGGCATGACGAGCCATTCGAAAGAGCCATAGCGAGTTCGGAACGTGGTTTTCCACTCATCGCCGTCAGCGATCCGAATGAGGTGGTAGGCGTGCTTCAGGTCAATTTTAGTGAAGACCTTCGCACTCTGATCGGCGTCCAGAAGATCGGAAATGAGGGGAAGTGGATAACGGTCCTTTCCAGGAGATGCGATTCAACGCCTGGAAATCCACGCAAAGCCGAAGTTCGCCCGATTTCTTCTTGACGAAGAGAATCGGAGCTCCGTGGGGCGACGAGGACTGTCGAATGAACCCATTGTTGAGGTTCTTGTCCAGGAATTCTCGAAGAGCCGCCAGCTCAAGCTGGGAGAGGGAATAAATGGGGCCGGGCGGTGGAGATTGCCCGTCTTCAAGTTCGATCTTGAGATCATATGGCCGATGTGGAGCTAACTTTTCTGACTCGGAAGCCGAGAAAACGTCAGAGAAGTCATGATACTCTGTCGGAATGCCGGACAAGTCCAGAGCGAACGTGGTATTGGATGACTTTCCTAATACCTCAGAGAGGCCTAGGCGATAAAGTTGACTGCGTTTAGCACAAAGTGCACTAGCAAAGGCAGCTGCTCCTATGAAGGAGATCGACGGGGGTTTAGCATCGACCGGAGGAGCGACAGATGGCTCCACAATGGGAGGAATGGTGTCGGCGGAATCTGACGGATGGAGTTCAGCCGGAGCCGAAGGCGGAATAGCAGAGCCAGGCGAGCGGAAAAAGATTTGGCCAGATGCCCAGTCAATCAACGGATTGTGTCAGGGTCAGCCAATTGTATCCAAGCACAACAGAGCAAGCGGAATCCAGAGGTGTGACGTATAATTCAACCGGAGTCGAGTCACCAGAGGGGAAAGAAACGTCCATTAGGACTTTCTCGGAAATCATTGTTCCCGGAGATCCATCGAATAGACGGAGACCGAGCGGAGGAATCGGAACACGAGTGAGATTATTGGTGGTACAGAGGACAGGGTCTATGAAACAATCGGACGAACCAGAGTCGACAAGAGCTCGGAAGTCCGACTGAATCTGCGGAGATCGTAAGATGGGGCATAAAGATTTCGGATCGGAAAGGGCAGAGGCATTAAGTCGTAAGAAGGATTCCGTGCGATCGAGGCTATTTTCACGACCCTCGGGTCGCACGGAGTTCCGAGAGTCGCTACTCAGTTTCCCAACTGTGCAGCGGGAGCCGAAGCCGATGCAGCCGAATCGGTAGTGGCGGTGCGTCCAGCCGCGGGTTTCTTCTTAGGACATTCATTGCTGCGATGTCCCTTACCTCCACAAAGCAAGCAGAGGTTTTCGGCGAGCCGACGGGCTTTCTCGGTGGGAAGCAATTTGCCGTCTGACCCAAGGACCTTGGCAGTACGGTTTTTCCGAAGTCGAAGAAGACAAAGTTTGAGCGGAGGATCCACCGGAGTTCCTTCCGTTCCCCCTGCCGCCCTTTTTCTTCTTCTTCTTGGAATCACCGGCTTGCGCCGTAGAAGAGTCGTTGGACGTGGACTTTCTGTCGGTGCCCGAGGATTTTGCCGAAGGTTGGGGGTTCCGGGCCCGACGGAGTTCCTGCTCACATTGCCATTCCCAATGGGAGGCATCGATGGATTGAGCCAAAATCTTCAAGACGTCGAGCGTAGTCGGTTTACCGCCGGGGAGATCACGAAGCTTGATCTGAATGCGTTCAGGAAGCCCATCGTAAAAGACCTTCTGGAGGGCGACAGAGTTCCAGCCCGTAAACTGGGAAAGCTTATTGAAACAGACCAGATACTTCTGGATGTGTTGTTTCTCGCCCATCCGGAGAGTGACAATCTCGTTCTCGGCCTCCTGTCGGGGATCATAGGTGCCGAAGTTGAGCTGAAGCTCGGAAACGAAAGTGTTGTAGTTGTTGAGCCAGATCGGGACATTCTCAGGGTCCGGGTCAACAATGGAAGGTTCAAACCAACCAAGGGCATCACCAGTCAGATAGGAGATCATGTAATTGACCTTCTGGTGATCCCAGACGAATGCCGAGGGGCGATCCTTGAAATTGAGGATGCCCTGGAAAAGGAAGGTGCGGAGCTTCTCGGGATCCTTCCCATCGAAGGTGTCAGGGTCCCGGACTCGGGCCGGAGACTTTTCCGAAGCGGGAGAATCTCGCTTTTTAAGAGCATCTCCGATACCTTGCCCAATGACCTGGGACATTGCGCGCATGAAGTCCGAAGAGGACCATTCGGCAATTGGGGGGGTGCGGACTCCAAGGAGGGAGCGGCCCCGGATTACCATTCCCACCTCCATCTCCACCTCCATCTCCACCGTCTCCACCGTTTCCACCTCCGCCGGCCCCTGGATTTGGAAGGGGTACACCATGTTCGTCGAGGAAGGGTTGTAGCTGCTGGATTGTTGACGCCGATCGGGGTGACCGAGAACGGCGACTAGAGCCTTGCAAACCCGGAGTTTCTTCGGGAACCGGCTCGTCAATATCAACCAAGCTACCTTGCCTCATTCGGGGTCCGCTGGACTGTGAGATGGATTCATGAGGGGCCACACCTGACTGGGTGTGGGCCGTTTCGGTTGCGGTTTGAGTTGCGGTGGACATAACACCAGCAATGTGCGCTCCTTGTCGGGTGCGGTATGCCGATTGTATGTCATTACTAGCGGAGTTCCGAAGAGCTGCGCTGTAGTTTTGGCGACTGAGAAGCTGAGACCGAACTTGTTGATCGTGAAGTCGGTTTTGCTCGGCAATTTCAGGAGGAGTGATGGTAGTGGTGAAGCGTGCAAGACGCTGAAGGGATTGTTCGTTTCGTAGTCTGGTTTGTTCTTCAGCAGGGAGTGGAAGTGACATAAACGAGGAAAGGCGTAAGAAGAGTGAGTTTGAATATACTGTCAAGTACCGGTTCCCGATCGGGATCCGACGGAAGACCGAGATACGCCTGAGAGATGAAGTGCGTATAAGCAAGACGAGGTGGTCGAGATGTAGAGGGAAAGTATCGGAGTCCAAACGGAATACCGAACCCGTATACTGGAAGGGAAAGGCTTGGCTTCAGCTCATGCGCTGTGCCCTTCTCTATGCCTGGTGCCCAATTTCGGAGAGAGACTCGGAGGAGGACGGAAGTCCGAGAGGAAGAGTATAGGGCAGACTAAGTTGATATTCAAACTGAAGGCTAACTACCGACATGGCTTGTATTTATATGAGAGTAAAGTATTAGTGGGGATATAATGTAAGTACCGGAGCTTCGGAGTTCCGAGTGGATCCGGGATGGATCGAGTCGTTATGAGTCAAGTGAAGTCAAGCTGACTCGGATATCATCGGGTCTCTGGTGGCTCCGTGATGGAGAAGCATAAGGCGTAACCTAGGAGTCAGAGGGAATCATATGTAGTACGAACCAATAGAAACAGGGTGAATACAGATAGGCAGTGTCGGATATAATCGGATCGGAGATCGTCGGAGTCCGATGGCGTCTGAAAAGGATATGAAGTCACGGCACGTGACAGGATCCCGCATTTCTAGACTTTCAAAGTCTTCAGAACTATCAAGAACCCATTCCTTGAGTCTCACGACTTGAGAAGGACGTAAACCGTCAGTTCATTCTCTTCGGACAAAGTACCCCCTTCGTACTAAGATTTCTGCTACAGCAGAAACAAACGAGTTATCATCAGAAGGCGAACTTGAACCTGAAACACCTGGTTTTCCTAAACCTTTACCTCGTCGATCCGAAAGGCACAACACACCAGTTGTCCTTCCGCCTCTACTAGTAGAAAAAAGGACTCCCAGTGCAGCAGCTCTAGCAAGAGTAAAGTTGAAAGACCAAACTTTATCTCAAGCAGCGGCATATAAACAGTTACAGTTAGCATCCGCGGATACTCATTCCGAACCAATTCAATCGAGTTCGGATCCAAGGGTCGAACTAGAGGGTCTTATTGAACCTCAAGCTTCTCAAAACTCGTCCCAAACCCTACGTTCAGAGTCATCTCTATTAGAAATGGCAGAGATGGAGCGAACCCAGCACCAGTTGGTGGAGCCAGAGTCGCAAGCTTTAAAATTCCATACGCTTGGGATAATATGCTCCTA
>JARKIC010002914.1:0-42353 GCA_029378375.1 Mycena olivaceomarginata
GTCTTCATTCCGTCAGCAATCATTCAGCACTCGAATGTTCCTATTCGGAGCCATGAAACGCGCTCCTCGTTTACCCAGTATACTGCTGGTGGGCTCTTTCGGTGGGTCAGGAATGGTTTTAGGACAAATGAAGACTTTGAGAATGGGACATCGGTGGCCGAGAAGGCATTGCGTGCGGCGGAGGCGGAAACATGGTGGGAAGATGGCATGGACATGTTCAGTACAATAGATGAGCTGTAATAGATGCCTGGTAGTCCATTGCAACGAATCTCATAGACTGTTTGGAATGCTACTTTGTCGAAGTCGCCGACTTGCACAAGGCGGAAATAGTCCAAATTCGGAAATATGGACTGTCAGACCGGACCCACCGACCTCACAGAAAATTAATTCTCAGAGGTTCCCTGCCGCCCGTAGAGCAGCTGGAATTTACATTAAGATTTTAACCAGTGGCTTCTATATGATGCTAAATTTCAGTGCTGTCAATGCATATAGTAGCAGCGTAAAAAATATAACAGTGCTGCCAATCCTCTGACCGATGACGAACACACCTTTGATGGCATAAAGAAATATTCCTCTTTGAAGCTGTTCCAAGCCAGACCATGACAGATTTTTTTATAGCCCTCTATCAATAGCTCCAAAACACATCCAAAAAATCTGGGTCTACGGTATACTTCAAAAATATGATTCACCCGAATCTTGCTTGAATGGACGTTCTGGTCAATTTCCTTAATGGGACTGGACCACCTTTTGCTCTTAACCGCCACAATGTCGAACTCAAACCAGTCTGTCGACTCAAAACCTCATCGGCCCAAGTCCACAAGTGATAAGAAAGCCAGGAATGCGCACGCAGCAGCCACCTACAGAGCAAAGCAAGTAATATACTGTCGGGTTTGAGTGCACTCATTGAACTCGGATTTTGGAAGAAATCTAGAGGCTACACGCGAGAAGGCGAGACTCAGGATGCAGCAGTAAATTATATATTCCTTCCTGGCCAACCTAATCTCCTCCCAGTTGCTGAGCGGAGATTCGCCAGTCTGAAACAGATGGTTCGAGAAGCAGCTGAAAAAAGAAGGGAAGGCGATGCCGACTACAAAGACATGTAGGCACGGTTAACCACATTTTTCCCTGCAGGAGACTTACAGGTTCACAGGAAAAGAATGAGGTAGCATCATGAATTTATCTACGATGCGGTCTAATTCTTTCTAGGACCTATGTGCAGCGTCATGGGGATATAGCCTTTGTGCACCATGTGCTACCTATGAAAAAAGAAACGGGAAACAAACACCTGCCGGGAATCCTGTCTGAGGGGAAAAAATGGTGCCGGTCGCGCAAAGGCATCGCAGTACAGGCGGCGGCAAAGAAATCCATCAAGGCCGCAGAATCAAAGGAGGCTAAGAAATCTAAATAGACGCCGTGGCTTCCGTTAGCAATTTAATTCATAGATTGCTATCCTGAGAACCACATACCTTCTTGAACTTACTTGGGTCATGTGTGAGAGAAAGAAGGTGAGTTGAGTGAGGTAAACACGGTTGATTCCGAGCATCACGGAGTGTGATGTAACGTCACACGCTTCGCGTTTTGTCATTCCTCCTCTCTGTCTCAACATGGCCTATCCACTTCCATTCATCGCAGATGGAAAATTCATCAGCACTGCAGACCACGACAAGCATCCGAACAAGCATTGGTGGATTGTGGATGAGGTGGGGCTTTTTCGAGTCGGTGAGTCAGGTTTTTTTTGGTATCTGGAGCCAAATTCTAACGAGTTCATTGGTTCTACGTCTCAGAATGTATGCATTACAACACGCACCTCAAGGATTGCCCACACTCAGCTGCCACATGACGCGTGCACATGCCAACGCACACTGGCAGCGGATTTGTTCGGAGCAGGACCGCCGTGCCAATGAGTGCCTCTGTGCAGCTGACCCACCTACCCTTACCTTACATAGCAACACATTAGCCGGGGTAAGCGGGTGTTGATCCGGGAACTCGTGTGTATCAAAATTTGCTGATCGTCTCGCCCGCCGGTAATACCCTCCGGTAAACTATCTTGAACTCAACTTGTACAATTTTTTGAGCAGTCCCGCACGTGTGCGCCCTTCGCGACGTTCCTGATTGGGATGCAACGTCTGCATCCCAATATGGAACTATATTGATCTTGGCTGTCAACGCGTGATGCCCGTTGCAGCCGCTGTCCTACACGCTCTCAAGCTCTTCCGTGTACTCGACGTGCTCGCTGCTTCACTCCGCTACATCGTCCCGCCTGCCCTGCACTCCTGCGCACACACCACCTTCCCCGCCGACCCTCCTTTTGCCACCACGCTGGCTCCTTCTTCTCGCCGCTTTGACTTCGTGTCGTGCCCCAATGGATTGCGTGTCCCCAGCCGTGGGGGGGGGGAAGGAGGTGTGCCGGGCCACCGTAGGCGGCCATAGGCCCATCGCACGTGTGTGCCCACTGATGCGAAGAGATGCCTAGCTGACGCCGCGCAAGCACTGATGCCAGCACTGGTAGCCGAGCCCTTCGCTACCATCCCTCCATCTTTGCTTCACACGCGCCGTGCTAGGTCTTCTACTTGCAGTGCCGCGTTCCTCTCCTCCCGCCGCCGGTCTCATGGGGAAGAACGGTCTTTCGAAGAAGTCCAAGGTGCGCTATGGCGCTAGTAGGGTGCCGGGTGGTCAAGTTGCCAAGACCAAAACCTTTCACTGAACACGACAAAAGCCCAGCGTGAGGCAGAAAAACTACAGAACAACGAGCAGATTACGCCCCTATGCTACTTATGCTTTAATTCTGTGCTGACCCGCTTAATTTTCACTTAGGGCTCAGTTTTGTACAGCGCGAGATGCTCGACATCAACATGCCCGATGCATACGACGACGTGGTTGACCTTGGAGGTGGCGATGATGACTGGGATGATATAACTCTGCCTCCTGGAGAAGAGGCTGGATATATGAGCCATACGGGTGGAGAAAGCATTCTCCACCGGGTCATGGAAGGTGTACGGCCAGGGTACGTCGTCGTATCATATTCTTACTGTTCTCTATTAATTTTACGCAGACGCGGAGACCCCAGGACACGTTCCATGCGTGTCCAGAAGCAGGTTGAGTCCTGGACCACGCAAATGCCCCTGCTCGTGGAAGCATACCTGCAGTACAAGAATCTCGGTCCCATCTCGGTCGACACGCAGGGCCTCGTTTGGTCGCTTACAGTCATAGGGTTTGACGGTACGTAGGCCTTGCAATTCTATATTACATGTGGATCCTCATTTACTTCGCAGAATCCGGTTTGGAATCTTTCTCCCACACCGCCGACGTCGTGAAGGCAAATGAAACGTTAGTTCGTCGTGGGTACCTCGGCAGCTCCCCCGACAAGCCTGCCCTCGCGTTCTCGCTGAGGACACTGGAGATCTACCGTCAGCTCCATCGCGTGTGCCCCCGCTTCACCATTGACTCCCTCGCAAAAACCTTGAACTACTTACACAAGGTGCATTCCACTTTCTGTCGCGTCACCACATTTCACTTACTATATGTAATTAGGTGCCGCGCAAAGCCTATCTTGCAGAGCAGCTCACAAACGCCTACGATGCGTACCTCAAGATTCAGCGTCGGGTGTATCTCCGCGTCAAGGCGGCCTTGGGGCGGGATGAGACGTGGGATGCCAAGAATGTCTGCCCCCCGTGTTTTTACCGGGTCGAGAACGAGGCCCCGCTCAAATATTCGTTTCTCGGGGCGCTCGACGGCAACAATTCCCTCAAGCTTGTCGACAGTACATTCCGTGCCGGAAACCCGTGTTTCGATAACCGGAAAAGTACCTCCTTTCGGTGGCTCACACCGACCGAGGTCGACAAGTACAAGGACAAGGTCAAGAACTCGCCGAAGGTAAGTACCCTTTATTCCTTGCTTACCACTTCATCGTTATCATTTTACAGGTGTCCATGGCCACACCGACTTTGTTGGCTGCCGTCGCTGAAAGCCTCGTGGCCCCGCTCGCTCCCACCCCGCACGCTGCTGTTGCCCCGCTCCCTGCCACATCCTCCGGTGTGCTCCCATCGTCCACATCGTCCGCCACTTTGCCGGCTCCAGCGCCACCAGCCACAGCCCCACTCGCATCTCTGTCGGCAAATCCAGACTCGGCAAACGGAGTTGATGGCTCACAAGACCCCGAGCCCATGGACGATGACGTTGCGTGGCTCAACGTCAACGAGCTCACTGCAGAAGAGACGGATGAACTCGCCAAATGTCTTAACACTTGCGTGGAACGATGGAAAGCCGCCGGTCCTGAGGCCTGTAAGAAAATGTTTGCCCTTTTTGCCGTTGCTGGGATCTTTATCTCGGTTTGTCGACACGGCCATGTGCTGCTCATTGCGACATGATCTGCAGCGGGGGAACTGTGGGCGGCATTTCCTTTCTGCGTATTCGGATACTTACTGTGTTTCTTGACAGGATGAAGTACCCCCTCGCAATTGTCACGAAGCTCTTTGAGCTATACGGCGGCGACATCGCACTTGGGTATGACATCATGTGCGCGTTCTACAAGACACTTCTGCGCAGCTCGCTGGGGCGGGACACCGTGAAGCTCCGTCTCCGAGGGGTTGTTCCCGCCTTTCACGGTCATGCTCACAACCGAGGCTGTCAGCTTAGCTGGCACCCAATGTATATGGAAGGCGTGGGACTTGAAGACTTCGAGGAATGCGAACACACATTCAGTCTTTCAAATAACCTTGCCAACTGCACACGACTTGCGACGCCCTTCCATCGGCAACAACAGATTGATGAACACTTTCATTTCCATGACAAGGACAAGTACGTGGCGTCAGGTAAGCTCTCGATGCGTTCCGCTTTCGCTCAGCCTGATAAATCACAGGCAACTTCATTTTTCAAAATTACCGCCAGGCGGTCGAGAAGATCGTGCTCAACTCCGTGAGGCTCGAGGCTCTGGAAGAGCAGCTTCACACCACGGCGGGCCAACTATGTCCAAGACCTCAAGGACGAAGCACGCCACCTGAAATCCCTCCGAGCCGAGCCCCCTGAAGTTGCAAAGACCGTCGATTATATGGAGCTACTGGCGAAACTCCATACCGTCGAGTACATTGACGTGCCTACCGACCGGCTAAGCACGAGCTAACAATAAAATGTAAGCTGCACAAATTAGGGCAGTAGAAACAATAATATGCGAGTGCTTCGAAATTAGTCAAGTGCCGTGACACGAGACCGAGTGGCCGAGAGATGTGATGACGAAGGTGAGGACGTGGAAGCGAGGACGAAGGCGATGGTGAGGACGGCTGCGAGACGACGAGAGCGAGGCGAGTGCGAGAGCGAGAGCGAGAGCGAGGGTGTGGGGTGAACTTAAGCAGTGCACCGTGGGCAGTCAAAAGCTGAGTTGTATTTGAGAGAAAATTAGGTATTTATACAGGTAGAGAGAGAAATGAATGGAGTAAGATAAATATCAGAACAATAGTCGGCCGGAATCAAGAGACAGAAGAACAATAGCAAAACAATAGTAAGAATCGGCATTAGCCAAGAAGACGATAGTTACGGCGAGATTGAGGATAGAACAAAAGAGAAATAAGGTAAGTAATGAAGTAAATATCAAGGGGAGTGTTGTACAAAGTGATGCGAACGTCAAACGCTCGGACGGACCAAGCGTCGGTGGGTACGGCGTGGGTGAGACCCGGCGTTGAGTATACGGAAAATGCCGAATCTTGACAAGGTATTCGTTGATCCGATAGGCGGTGATTCGGGCTTGGCGCGCGAGCGAGCGCGACATCTCCTCCGGACTGAAAAAGTGACCGTCCTCGGTCACTAGACGGCGTGGGAGCGAATTTGGGGTGAGGAAAGAGGCAGAAAATGGAGAAAAGCGAAAGGCTCAGTAGATCATCATAGCCCAATGCTGTGCAACCGGATTGACCTTATGCGGCTAAGTGGAGGTAAGTGGCACGTCCTCCCGACTGAAGTGCGATGTGTAGGGTGATCAGGGATAATCCCCCGCGGAGGAAGGTGATCCGGGCAGCTCGGATAGGTCGAATTCAAGCTCGTCTGGGTCGGCAAGTGTTGATTGTTCCAATTCTCGGAGACGTTCGGGGTCAACATCCAGAAATTCGTCGAGAGCGGGCAGGGTGATGGAGGTGCGGGAGAAATATGGGATTACACGGAAGGCAGCGATAGGGCGATGAAAAACCGATCCGTCGAGCTCGCAGAGGATGTACGCACCACCTCTATTGCAGGAGATGACAATGAGCGGGCCGAGATAACGATGCCGCATTTTTCGGCCAATCGTCTTGTCAATCACCGTGTTCCGCATTAGGACAAGATCACCGCGCTTGAAGTTGAAGTCGCGAATGGTGGCAGCATGTTCTGCCTCGAAGCGAATAGCGGCGCGCAACCGTGCCTCATACACATCTGAATGGAGGTGGGCCAATTGGTCTCGACGTTTCTGTAATGCAATGGCACGATGGGCAATGAGTTCGGTAGAGGAAAGGACGCCGTCTGGAGGAGGTAGCAGATATGTTGCCTCGGATATATCCAATGGAAGTAACGGGTGGGCACCGGTTACGGCAAAATAGGGTGAGCACCCCATTCGCCGGCGGACTGTGACGTGATCGGCCCAAAATACCGAGAACGTGGCCGTGTGCCAACGGTTCTCTTCGCCATCAACAGCCTTGCTGATGCTTCGCGTACGTCGAAGTGGGGGCGTTCAATAACCCCATTGGAGCGCGAATTGTAGCCTGATATGCGAATGTGCTTTATATGGTACTTGGCTTCGAGGTAAGCGAGCGCCTTGAGAAAAGGGGGCCCGTTATCCGTAATGATTTCCAGCAGTGTCCCCCAACGGCAAATCAGGTCCTGGAATATCCAGTCACCGATTGCATTCGCGGTCTCCCGGCGTAACATGCGGAATTCGGGGTAATGCGTGATGGAACAACGGCCGTGGACAATAAACTCGAAGCCTCCACTCGGGGGCATGTGCATGGAGTCCATGTAGAATATGGCGAAGATAGGGGCGGGTACAGCGACGGTAGGCGGTATTAAAACCTTCTGAGTCTGTCGGACTTGGCAAGTGTGGCAGGTATGTATCCACCATTTAATGTCGTCGTCTAAATGAGGCCACCAAAATCGTTCGAGGAGCAGGGCTCGTGTCGCATAGAACCCCTTGTGGCCAACGTCATCGTGTGCAGAGGATAGAATGAATATTCGGCGATGGGTGGGGACAACGAGCTTGTGACGGGACTGGGGATCTTTGCGCCACAGGGAGTTGTTGAGAATAAAAAACTCCATACAATATCGAACAAAAGACTTGTAGTCTTTGTCCGACATGTCACGGGGACGCTGGAGGTTTCCGTGCCAGATATGTACCAAGTCGACACGATAATCGGCGAGACGAGCGGCATCGGACCGAGGAACTGCGTCGTAAGAAAGGGGAGGAGGTGGGTCCTTGCCATCTGGGGCAATCTCCGCGGCAAGGGTGGCGATTGTTTGCTGAGGGCGTGAGACATGAGGTGAGTGGTTTATGCAATGTATGAAGCCGTGGACCTGGTCCACCCAGTCGTCAAAATCGTCCTCTGGTTCTGGCTCGTCGCCGGGCTGTGGGGGACGACACGAGAGTCCGTCTGGGCCATGGAGCACACAGGAACGTGCACAAGGGTGAAATGGAAGGTAAGGATTGCTAAAATCCACCGGTTGATGCTAGCGCTGGGCTCTAGATCAGGGTGCGCGAGCATTCCTTTAATATAACGGTGTGGCGGAGTAAAATTCCCGGCTGGTAGGGTTCTTGTGAAGGGTCGGTGATCCGAGTAATGGTCGAGTGGGTGGTTGGAATAAGATATAGGAATTGGTCCCGAGCCGTAGAGTATAAAAACGACTCATAAACAGAGTACGAAAGTTCGAAAATGGCGTGTGAAGAATGTGGCGTTGTGAAGCGAGATTCGAGGGGTTTTGGTGGCTAAGAGCCCACTGGCGGCGTTCCGAAGTGGAAGGGGCGAGGTGAGATGCTGCTACCTCTGGGCGCTTTCCCTGCACTGGCCGCGTAGATGGTGGTACGAGCGTAAGATTCGATGATCTGGCCGTATTTACTATACAAACAAATGCTGTAACATAAGATAGGGGCATGATAAAGTAAAATCGAAACCAACGTGCGGATGGATTTCCACACGTCGGCCATACGACCCCTCCACAACGGGCATCGACTTCTACAACCAAGTTTCGCACGCCAATAAGGTACATTTTCCAGGCGCGTAACGCGCGGAAAAGGCCGTATAACTCGAGTTTAGGCTGTGAAAAACGAGCCTCGCGAGCGTTGAGTGTAATGGAGCCGAAACGCGCGTAGTACCGGCGAGATAGGTCGTTGGGGTCGCATTGGGAAAGGGAATGGCCGACGGCAAGGTAAGAGGTGTCAACACCAAGAATGGCGGGCGCATGCGATGCATAATCGATGGGGCGAAGTGCAGGGGAGTGTACAAGTGCGTGCTTTAAATCCTCTTGTGCTGAAATCTGAGCCGGCCCAAATAAAAAGGGCATGTCCTTGCGTGTTAACATTGTGAGAGCGTGGGCACGGTGAGCGAAGTTGTGAATGAAGATACGGACAACACCGATGGTTCCCAAGAAGGCGCGGACCTCAGAAAGGTCTTTATAAGGGCCCTAGTTCACGATTTTTGCGACGCGTTTCTCGTCTGGGATACGGCCTGCTGGCGTGCAAAGATGTCCCACAACTGTAATGTTTTCGGCACACAGGACACTTTTGAAGCTGGAGAAAGTGCCGCCGCAATATTTCATGCGTTGCACAATGCGGTTGAGATTGTTGAAATGCTCCCACACGAACCAGCGTATGCCGGGGTTCTCGGGGATGGTTTCAAACGAGCCGTCTTCACTTTGGTAGCGAGACGCAGGTCCACGGCAGGCGACGTCGTCGATGTAAGGGATGGTGAAGTCTGGGATTTCGGGCTGCAAGATAAACGTGACGTCGTCGTGGAAGATAGGGACCGAGTTGGTCCAGCCCATGGGGAGTGTGACAAGCGAAGGGCACCGTATGGTGTCTGGAAGGTGGTATAGTCGCGAGAAGAAGGGGCCAAGAGGTGCTCATCGTAGCCGACGTATAGATCGAGCATGGCCCCGCATGCGTGCCCTGCGAAATGTTCTGCAATCTGGTCCGTAAAGGGTGTGACACCCGAATGCTGGATAGTGACTGCATTGAGGGGCTCTAGTGCATGTACAATGCGAAGGCTGGTGCCGTCCTTCTTAACAACACAAAACCAGCGCGAACGATACGATGAATTGGAGGGTTCGTACACACCGGCATCGATCTTGGTGCGAATGAGCTTACAAACTTGATCATAAATACCGGGAGGGATAGGAATATTGCGCTGTACCCAGGGTGTGTGTGGCATGACGGGGATGTCAACCGGAGGGAAGAAGTCGGTACGAAAGCTATTTGTCTTGTAAGCACATAAAGTGGTGCATAAGACGCCGTTCTTCTGGCCAAAGGAAGTCACCGGGGTGTGCTGCATGAATAATATCTCGTCGTTCGGTGGTATAACGGCTCGTAGGGATGAACGGAGGGGGATTGGGATCAAGCTTCGGCATGTCTGCAAGTGGGTCGCCATAAATATGGCGCTCTATGCGGAATTGTTCAGGGAGAGTGCCGAGGATGGGCCGGATTTTCTGAGCGACCGGTGACAGACCTGGTATTGGGGCACCCGGGCATTTATTCAAATCTGCTCGAGTTGCAACATACTATAATGTACTTCACTACATTACGACGTCATCTCACAAAGAGCTAATGCTGGCCTGAGCAGTTAGTTAAGAGGGATATAATGTGTCTCGAACCATTAGAAAGACGCTGGACAACAATCCTGGTAAAGGGTTGAAGTGGGAAAGTCGCTAATGGAGCAATCGCGGAAAGTGCCTTACCATCCTGGAAACGGATTGGGGCTACTGCACATCCCTGACTAAGGGCCTATTACGAGGGAACATCCTTCTGAACCAGAGGGATCATTTTGGGCATCATCTGACGTCCCCAGAACTGCCGAGAGAGGACTGGACTTGGTCGATCTACCAAATGACTAAGGAACTGTACTCGGGTACTAGGAAGCGGCGGCTATCACGATTTTTCAGACAAATCACTTAAGCGGTTCAAGGCGGAACCATTTGAGCGGATGGTTACCAAGGAGGGTAACGGAGTGCTGACGAGGAGGTCGGCTAAAAGTTGACATATCAACAATATCCCATCACGATCGTTCTAAGCGATGTAGATCTTGACTCATCGCTAAGCTCGGCTCGTTGATGTTTCTTATAAATCTCTCTCAATTTTACTAATCGCTTGATATCCGACAGGAGTTCATCGGCTAGCTGATATACCACTAGTCATATACCCTGAACCCTATTGCACGTTTGTATCTGTCTCGTTTATATTTAGAATCCTGTAACGTATTTAAGTGGATGGTTATGGGAGGAACGCCAGTGAATCTTACCCCACCTGTTGGACGCGAAGTTACTAGACTTCACGCTTAACCGGTAGAGTAGTCATTCATTCGGAGACACCCAGAAGCTATACCAAGTTTCGTTTGTTTTCCCTGTTTGAATATTATCTGTGTTGGATTTGGATCTTTATAAACGACGCGTGGACAATTTGGATTAACGGAACGGACGCGTGGAATATAAGGAAACGGATCAGACTTGACAATTGGTTGTAATCTCGCAAGGATTAGCAATCGCGGATACTATTTGGAATCGGAATTCATAAGAATCACTTGCTTTACGCATCGGAGTATCATCTCCAAACCTAGACCCACACCATACAAAACCGTAGAACATAAAATCTCGTCTGTCTATCGCGATTGTGCCTAGAACGGATTCGAGCAAGTTTTATCTATACGACTTGTAGACCTGTAAAGTCTTGCTTATCAAAGAGAACTAAAGTTCAAATTGCCACAATCTATACTGGATTGGAACCCCGACCTTGCACGAGGACTATAGTGTTTGAGTTGTTGTAGTTGCATTATCGAACCGCGTATTCATTTACAAGGTTTGTGTTGTGGTTATTTCACCGCTTGCCCCATAGTCAGCGTTTCACCGGCTTGTACTTCTTCTTCGCATAGACTTCAGCGAGTGGCGGGAGAACGTGACTGGAAGAGTGTGGAAATATAGAGGAGCATGGGGAGGCAGAGATAGAGGAAGGAGCCGCATTAAGAAATGCAGAGGAATATATAGGGATAAAACTATTGCCGCGAGTTGAATCGCGGGCCGTCAGGAAACGCCGGTTTGAACGACTGAGGGTGCAAATAGCACGGTATTGGTATTTTGTCCAAGGTTTGTGCATGCAGAAAGATATGAATGCTGCACCTGAGCGGGGGTGTCCGATGCGAGTGCCATAGTCGATTCTATAACGAAAGTGCCGGGATTATTTTGGTCAGGCCCAATGACGAGCGCAAACTCTCCTTGATCTGAGATCAAATCCTCGAGTGTTGAAAATTCTGTGGGCGCTTACGCGTGGAGCCACGGGGAATGGTGGGAACCGTGGCTAGTGTCCCAGTATTAGGATCGCAGATGGTAATTGTCTGGCCTTCGTTGACAAAGTTGCGGACAACACTCTGGGTTAAGACGTCAAAAGGGCGTCCCAAGAGAACATCGTATGCAGGGTTACGGATGATGTGCACTTGGAGGTAAAGGGTGATGTCTCCAACGCGAAATGGAACGTACGGGCGAGGCCAAGCGATGGGGTAATAGCGCCGTTAGCGGATTGCATTTGGAGAATTACGCGGGGGTCGTAAGAAAGGGCAAGATCATGGCAGACGGCCTCGGACATCGCAATTATCTGCGAGCCACCATCCACGATACACTCGACCTGCTGCTGGTTGTCGATGATAGGGAGGATCGAATGGATTGCAGAAGATTCCATGGAGACGACCAGATCACTGGGAACGGTACCAGAGTTGTAGAATACGGTGTACGGGTCTGGAACTACCAAGTCGCCATCCAGTAAGTTAGCCGTAGCAGAGCTGGTGTAGGTTGCAGGGAGGGAGTCAACGAATGCCGAATAACGGGCGTCTTTATCCCGTTGCTCCTGGAGCGTCTCGTATTCAGGATCTGAACCGTGAGAAAAAGGGAGGGCGGAGTCAACATCGTGTAGAAGCTGCGCTGCAGGTGCGCCGGAATTATTGCTGTCTTTGGCGGGCGCACTGCGAGAGGTGGTAGCTTCACGCACGTGGGAGCGAACATCAGGGGAAATGGAGAGGACTTGGCATGCTGTCAACTGGCACGGAGCGTCTAGGACGGCGTTAAAGACGTCTGCCGCGTCCTTCTCGTTGTAGATGGGTGCGGTTAGAGCGGTATGCGGGTACAGGCTTCGATTGACCGGCAGGGGGAGCACCTAAATTGCGCTGCTTGGGCGGGGCGTAAGCCGCATCGCGGGCATTCGCAAATGGGTGAAGAGGACCCTGGCTAACAGGCTGGGCAGCTGGTTCGGTGGGTATGGCTGATGCGGCAGGCACGTTGGCTACAGGGGGTGTAGAGGGATGGTGAGGAGGAGCGATGGTGTGATCAGCACTGTCCTTGCTCCTTTTCTCGAGAGCTTTCCTAGCCTGTGCCCGGGTCTGCAGGGCATTTATCTCGTGCTGCAGCATCTCCAGACGTTGCTCTTCCGTGAGAGTGTAAATTCCGGCTGAAGGCGACGAGGAATGAGAGGTGGAAGGGTCGACAGAAACCTCAACTATTAATTGAGCTGCTGCGATCTGTCCCGGGTTCTGCTCGTGCCATTTCTCAATGCGCGAACGGAGATCTTTGCCAACAATGGCATGTGGAAACGAATGCGCCGGTGAAACGCTGACTATGGGGCTGGCGGTGAAATAACCACAAACCAAACCTTGTAAATGAATACACGGTTCGATAATGCAACTACAACAACTCAAACACTATAGTCCTCGTGCAAGTTCGGGGTTCCAATCCAGTATAGATTGTGGCAATTTGAACTTTAGTTCTCTTTGAGAAGCAAGACTTTACAGGTCTACAAGTCGTATAGATAAAACTTGCTCTAATCCGTTCTAGGCGCAATCGCGGATAGACAGACAAGATTTTATGTTCAACGGTTTTGTATGATGTGGGTCTGGGTTTGGAGATAGTACTCCGATGCGTAACACAAGTGATTCTTTATGAATCCTGATTCCAAATAGTATCCGCGATTGCTAATCCTTGCGAGATTACAACCAATTGTCAAGTCCGATCCGTTTCCTTATATTCCACGTGTCCGTTCCGTTAATCCAATATGTCTATGCGTCGTTTATAAAGATCCAAATCCAACACAGATAATATTCAAACAGGGAAAACAAACGAAACTTGGTATAGCTTCTGGGTGTCTCCGAATGAATGCCTACTCTACCGGTTAAGCATGAAGTCTAGTAACTTCGCGTCCAACAGGTGGGGTGAGATTCACTGGTGTTCCTCCCATAACCATCCACTTAAATATGTTACAAGATTCTAAATATAAACGAGACAGATACAAACGTGCAATAGGGTTCAGGGTATATGACTAGTGGTATGGCAGCTAGCCGATGAACTCCTGTCGGATATCAAGCGATTAGTAAAATTGAGAGAGATTTGTAAGAAACATCAGCGAGCCGAGCTTAACGATGAGTCAAGATCTACATCGCTTAGAACGATCGTGATGGGATATTGTTGATATGTCAACTTTTAGCCGACCTCCTCGTCAGCACTCCGTTACCCTCCTTGGTAACCCTCCGCCTAATTGATCCCGCTTTGGACCATTCAAGTGATTTGTCTGAAAATCGTGATAGCCGCCACTTCCTAGTACCCGAGTATGGTTTCTTAGTCAATTGGTTGATCGACCAAGTCCAGCCTTCTCTTGGCAGTCCTGGAAACGTCAGATGATGTCCCACAATGATCCCCCTAGTTCAGAAGGATATTCCCTCGTAATACAACCTTAGTCAGGGATGTGCAGTAGCCCCAATCCATTTCCAGGATGGTAAGGCACTTTCCGTGATTGCTCCATTAGCGACTTCCCACGTCAATCCTTTACCAGGATCGTTGTCCAGCGCCTTTCTAATGGTTCGAGACACATTATATCCCTTTTAGCTAACTGCTCAGGCCAGCAATAGCCCTCGTGAGATGACGTCGTAATGTAATGAAGTACATTATAGCATGTTGCAACTCGAGCAGATTTGAATAAATGCCCGGGTGCCCCAATACCAGGTCTGTCACCGGTGGGTAGAACAACATGGCCGTCCGTATTACGCCTGCATTTGCCAGCTTGTATATCAGCCAGCACGTTTGGGCACTGGTTAATGAAATGCGTGAGGTCACTGCAGTATCCGCAGCCATCAGGACGTGTTTTCTTCTGGCCGTTGTCGTTAGACGCCTCTGAGGGTTTCTGCATTGCCAGAACCTCGATGAGTTTCGCCATAGTGCCGACCAATGCCGCTATGCCGGGATCGGGCTTTACTTCAATGGTTGTTGGGGTCGGAATAGGTGCGGAGGAAGTGGAAGAAATCGACGGCGCAGTGTGGATATCGAGGGCAAGGGAGCTACCAGAGCCAGCGAGTGCGTACTCAGCTGCCTCGTAAAGGTCGGTGACAGGAAGGGGGTCGGCTGGATGTGCCTTTGGGTGGTTAACTTTGAGATGAAGGCGAATATCTGCAGCAAGGGTAGACAGCTGCATCGCTCGGAGAAAGGAACGGCTCTGCTCTGATTCAGAGAGGCGTTTCTTCTCAATGAGGTATGTGGTAATGCGGAGGAATTGGCGATAAAATGTTTTTAAATCATCAAATGAGAGGATTCCCACCCGGGAATATTGCCCCACGAGGGCGTCGAGGTCGTTGAGCTCAAAACAGCGGTCCTCGTCATTCCCTGAATAAAGTTTCAACACGGCGGCTTTAAAATCGGAAAAGGACTTTAATGCGTCCTTGAAACTCGGTAAGCCCTCCCAGATCTCTTGATCCTCGACTGAGAGGAATCGTGTCGCGTGCTTCTTCATTTCGGCGTCGTCGGTGACAGCAGCACGGCCCAACAAATACTCCAGGTCCGTGAAATAACGGCGGAGTTCGTGGGGCTTTGTGGAGTCGAACTGGGGCGCGTTACGATCGCCATGGGCAGGCATAGGGGTCAGTGGAGGGGCGGTAGCCATTTGAACGGGATTCTGGTGTGGGCGGGGACGATAAGGGGGTTGGGGGATCGTTCAAAAGCCAAGCTAAAGTTGGTGAGCTTGGTGAATGTGGTGAGAGGTTGTTGTGATGCGCAAGATTGTCTGGAACAGGGACGAATAGGGTTTCGGACTGCGAGGAGGAATTATATGGAGCAGTGTCGAGTAAATTCGAAGGGTTTTGGAAGGCGGCGATGAATTCGAGATGAAGTTTACGGCGTGCGTGGATGCGGAGTTCGGCTGCTGGTCACGAGAGGAACCAGAAGCTATGTTTGAAACCCTCGCGGTGGGCTCCAAAATGACATGCCTACCGACCGGCTAAGCACGAGCTAACAATAAAATGTAAGCTGCACAAATTAGGGCAGTAGAAACAATAATATGCGAGTGCTTCAAAATTAGTCAAGTGCCGTGACACGAGACCGAGTGGCCGAGAGATGTGATGACGAAGGTGAGGACGTGGAAGCGAGGACGAAGGCGATGGTGAGGACGGCTGCGAGACGACGAGAGCGAGGCGAGTGCGAGAGTGAGAGCGAGAGCGAGGGTGTGGGGTGAACTTAAGCAGTGCACCGTGGGCAGTCAAAAGCTGAGTTGTATTTGAGAGAAAATTAGGTATTTATACAGGTAGAGAGAGAAATGAATGGAGTAAGATAAATATCAGAACAATAGTCGGCCGGAATCAAGAGACAGAAGAACAATAGCAAAACAATAGTAAGAATCGGCATTAGCCAAGAAGACGATAGTTACGGCGAGATTGAGGATAGAACAAAAGAGAAATGAGGTAAGTAATGAAGTAAATATCAAGGGGAGTGTTGTACAAAGTGATGCGAACATCAAACGCTCGGACGGACCAAGCGTCGGTGGGTACGGCATGGGTACGGCATGGGTGAGACCCGGCATTGAGTATACGGAAAATGCCGAATCTTGACAAGGTATTCGTTGATCCGATAGGCGGTGATTCAGGCTTGGCGCGCGAGCGAGTGCGACAACGTATCTTTGCACGACTCTCCGGTCTGATCTGAGGCTCTTCTTTCTCAAGGGATTCTGTGCGGGCTGCCGAAAAGGATTTCAAAAACCTTGACTACCTCATCACCATTAAAGGTATTGTCGCCCCTCAGACCAAGCTCATCCGGACTCACTACCGCACGACGTACAGCCGCCTAGTGCTTGTCAGCGAAGAGATCACCCGCTTTGAGGAGGGAAAACGGCTACGTGGAGCACTGGACAAGTAAGGACAAGGTGTACCAGGATGCCATACTCATGATGGCGGAGCACCGTTATCGGTGGGCACTCGACGAGCTGGAACGTCTCGTCGTGCAGCGCCTCATGGAAATGACTAAGTTGTCCATGAGTGGTGTCGGTAAGTGTATTTTTACTATTTAACATGTACCTCTAATAAATGACGAACAGCCTATAAGCTGTGCGACAAAATCGGCAAGGCACTCAAGACGCGTACCGATGCTATCCATCGAGCTGTTAACACGTACAACACGGTGGCTGCAGCTCTCAATCCCCCTCGCGACCAACTCTCATTTGGCCAAGTCCTCAAGACCGTCTCCCTGGCTGAATTTGACCTCCTTAGGACACACATAACAATATTTGTCAATTGCCCTGGACCCACCCTGCACGTCGCGAGGCGGCGACTCTATACTTTGGCATCCTGCATGGGAAAGAAGAGATTCAACGTCTGAATGTTGAAATCTCGCACCTACTAACGTTCATGATTGATGAACATGTTGATTACTATAGGGCTATCCAAGATTTTCACCTCACCGACCCCAATCTCATGCGCGAGCTGTCCTGATCGGTGGACTTATCAAGCACGCATCAACGATTCCATCGTTGAACGTCTCATCAAGACAAGTCGGCTGCCTGGCTTCAGCGGCAGGCTGTTCCCAGGTCAACGGCTTGGCCGCGATCCATCACTCAATCTCCGTTACCCTCTGCCACCGTGGGCAATGCATACACTTGGGCTGACACAGGTTGTAGTGGAGTACAAAGAAGACAACGATGCAATGGATGCATCGTGGGAGCTTGAGGGAGTAGATGGAGATGTCTTGGTACAGTTCATGGAGAACTTAGATCTTGATATTACAGAGGAATTGTAATGAAATTGTGTTGAATCGTTGAAATCGTGTCTCATCGGGGGATTTCGGGAGTACATCGGCGATGTCGGAGCTGCAATCCTATTGGTTGGCACCTTCGGGCCGATCACGGTGTCTTCTCTAGAACACCGGTTTTCAAGACAAAACTCAACGGTGTAGATGACACAGATTAAGCAAGGCCTATATGACTGATTAGAATCGTAGCTATAGGTTTCTCCAACAACATATTGAAGTTATAGAACAGGAGGACAACTTCAGAATATCTTATGCCTGAAATATCAACTTTTCCTGCCAACATGACTTTCAAAATCCAACCATCGCGATTTTTGGGTTCATAAGTTCCCCAATAAATCCGGAAAAATGCTTCCAGAGATGGTCTGGGATCTATTTCGAATAATTGAAAAGATTCTGCAATCGGGGTTCCTCAGGATAGTGTTTTCGAGGTTGAGTTTAGTTAGGTGCAACCTCAATCTCGTAAATCTACTGCAACTAATATCGGCTTCGGCCTTATTTCAGGTCTCTTTCACAATTTACACCTCCTAGAAGCTAACTACCCCAGATCTTTTGATAAAATACGTTAACATGAACCCCCCCCCTTGCATTTTCCGAAGTCAAATGCCCCTTCTGCCTTCCCTGGCCCTCGGTAATGCCCAAAAGGTCGAAAACATGTTGAATTTCCAAATACCATGGGGCGGCTTGAAAATCCTAGGGCTTGTCAAGTACACTTGGAAGATCTTCTTCCCGAAGTTACAAGCCTGTCAATGAAGAGTTGAAGCCGTGATAGCTGTGCCTACCCTGTCGTTGACTAGTAAGAAACAACTGTCTCAAGATGTTCTATCTCTCGGCGTATTTTTTTTAACATTCCTATGACACACATATACATTTCGGATGTAAAAACTGAGCATTAAAGTCAAGTCGAAAAATTTAAACAGGAGATGTAAAATCTGCGAGTGTTTCAGTGCAAACATACTGGATAAATTGTCATGGTGCCTGATTTTTTTCCTGTAAGGTGTATCCAATTCTCCTAAGTGTGTATGCTATTGAAAAACGCGTAAAGTCGTGTTATATACTACGAGGGACACAAAGTACTCTCGAGTTCGTTGCCAACATCCAAATTGAGGCGCGCGATTAACCAATGGGATTCGTGGGACAGTCGCTAAGCGCTGGGTTGCTCTCTTCTCGCCCCCATCATGTCGACTCCCTCTGCACGCCCTGCACTCCCAGCTTTCGAGTGGGGTGTCCCAGGTGTCTCTCTGTTGCCCCCCCCCCCGACTCGGAAACCAATACCCACCATCCCGACCCCCTGGGACGCCCTCCAGTTTACGCTGTTGGGGGCTTACGAAGTCCGCCGCCACCTTGGGGTCACTATGGACGAACCGGGGCTTCAACGCATCCCGCAACAAGTTTTTCGCCGCCGATCTGGCCTTCCTTGCTTCTGGTGCTAGCGAGGATGGCCATCACACCATCGAGGCTGACAAGTTCTTCAAGCAGTTCCACGATCTTTACGACTCCTTGCCCAAAGGCCCAGATGGGCAGACCGCGCGCAGAGAGTTCGGAGACAGCATTAGAACATTGATATTTGACTTGGTGCGTAACATGTCAGCTTCAGCAGATCAAGACTAATAAATAAGACTTCCAGGTGACTCAATGGGATCGAGCGACGGGAGGGACGACAATGGTGATTCACTCGCCCGGTACCACCATCCCCAACGCGCCTCTCGTCCCCGAACACTTGAAGGCCCATGTTTATCTCCCACCCCGCTTCATCAAAGAGCACCCCGAAACACACGCAACTATCACGTACCTCGTCCAGACGTACATAGAACACATCGGGATCCCTACGGCTCGCGACTGGAGGATGCGCGCAAAGAAGATTTGGCCCTTGACGCAACGGGGCCATTTTTCGGCGGAGGTTGACCTCCCTACCACCCTGGTTCCTGTCCCACTAGTACGCTCCGCCCTTTACGTTTTCCAGGGCCATCCCTGGGGTGATCTCAAGCTCGAGGTTCCCCCACCATCCCTTGCCCAACCCTCTGCCCCAGCCGCAGACAATGACCTCGACGTGTACGACATCGACGACATCACCTTTGACAACGATGTGATTGCCCTCATGGACGCTTTGGAGCGTGCAGAGCAGCTGGAGATCGAGAACCACTCTCTCCGTGATACAATCGAGGATCACCAAATGCTGCAGCAGAGGATGCAAGCGGATTTCGAGGAGCACGAATGTGCATACCAGGCCGACCTCAACATGACGGCGGCCTCTGTAAGCAGGCTCGAGTTCTTCCAGCACGAGTGGATGGAGCGCGAAAATGGCTACTGCGCCGAGCTGGAGCTCCTTCAATCCACAGTGCAGCGCTTGGAGGACGATCTTCGCGCGTCTCGAGGTGCGTACTCGTTATTCTCATCGTTCAATGCATATTAATGGGGTCCTAGTCCTGGTCTCCCCTCGTTCTCCTGTGCCTCGTTCACAGCGCTCCACGAGTCAAGCTCGTCCCCCCGCCTACACTGCTCGTCTCGCTTCACCCTTGTCTCCGCGTGCGTCTCGTCTCGGGTCTCCAGCACCGCATGGAGGATCTCCTTTTCACGAGTTTTCATCAGCACGGGTTGTGCGCGTTGATGCGGACTACCTCACACCCCATACGGACCGGTTCCTGGCTGAGCACACGCTGATGCAGCTCAGCCCCATGATCGACCTCATCGCGCGCTCAGTGCCGGTCGTCAAATGGTCAGACGAGCTACGCCACTTCCCAGCGCTGATGCCGGAGCTCGTCGACGGTTCTGCTGGTGGAAATGGACCAGGATAGTGGCGCTGCTGTAATTTTTTTTATATCTGAACCACGTACTTAAGATTCTAATGATTATCTACGAGCCATTTCCGCATAAATAAAGTGTTTGCCGACATCGTGATGAATGTCTCCATGGCAAAATGCAAAACTCAAACGGGTAAGTAAGAAAAGGACAGGAGCTCGTGCTAGAAATACTTACCATTTTTCTAGTTCATCCACGTCTCACAATATGCCCAAAAATCTCACTCTTGCGGCTCTCAGCCAGCCCCGTAATCGTCCACCTGTTCCGCCACAGGCACCCCTCACCTGCGCCGAGAAAAAAGAGAAGCGGCGCACGTCAGCAGAGACGAAGGCCGAAATGGACGCTGCAATCGGTAGGACGTGTTTTCTTTTGCTTGGGAGGCATTTAACACCCGTATAACAGGTGAGATACAGTCCTACATCAACAACAAGGCCATCGAAACTGGGTCAACGCTTCGAGAAAAAACCCTGCTACTTCCTTGACATTATCTACCAAGCCGGTGCTCGCATGGTCCATGCCCAGGAGAAAACAAACCCTTATAATGCCTTCAAGAGCGAAAAAGCCGCGCAGCTGCGTGACGGCAAGTCCCTCATTTTTAGATGGCAGAACCGTTTACTTACGCACACACACAGAGGGTCGTGGATTGAAGGCCCCGAGCTCCACGCTGAATTCTATGCCGAGTACGAGGCAATGACGCCCCAAGAGAAGAAGGATCTGGTCGTTCGCTTCGTCACGGAAGTCAAGAATGAGGTGCCGAAGATTCAACGCGATACGCCGATGGCGCGTATCCGGGATTTCTCCAATACCGTCAAGAACATCGAGCAGCTCGTAAGTGGGTCATTTTTCCCATTCCATTTTGTTTAATATATTACAGATGCACGGGCTAAGCTACCACGTTGGGATGGCGGGCTTTTTCTGCTTTGTGCAGGATTCCACCGATTTCCACATTGAACCGCAGTGGTATTTCACCAGCCCAGAGCTGGAGAGGTACCTCCCGCTCGCCGTGGGTCGCAAGTGGGAGCAGGCCAAGGTGGGGCCTCAGCTCGAGGCATTTGCCATCGCGGGCTGCGACACAATGAGTATGCCTCATTATGTCTATGTCTTCTGATGTCTAATGTATTGGCCATAGATCTTTTGCGTACTGCGCGCCAGAAGGCGGCGTTCATCAAGTCCAAGATACATGATCTCGTGGGATCAGGCTTAGGTGCGTAATGTGTACAGAACTCAGGTAACTGACTGACTAATTTAATTACATACAGTTAAGATCACCGGGAAGCAAATTGACATGGAATATGTCCATCACGAAGAGTCTATCATCTTGCACTACGGTGTCAAGCTAGTGGGCTGGACTGCCGACAAGTTCGTCAATCCGAGCGATCTCAGCTCATCTCTCGGTGCCCTCACCACTCTACGCAATGCCCTCCAGAACAGCGAATGCAAGTGGGAGAAGCTCTTCATGCGAGGAATGGTGCGATCGACAGGCTAAATGGGACGCCGGGGTCGTCAATGGCTCGATCATCCCGAGGGTCGCGGGCCACGCGCTCGGATAAAGGCAAGCCCTGCAAGCGCAAGCACAACGAGGTCGACGAAGGCAGCGACACCGACGACACCGACACCGACGAGGCACCTGACAGCACGGCCACAATGCCCTCCGGCCCGTCTTCGGCTCTCCCAGGCACCACACAGAATGAGCCGGTTGTTCACATTGCCACCCGCCAGACAGGCAGCCCCTGAGGCACCAGTGCGGAAGCGCTGCAAGACAAACACCAGCGTGAGTGCGAGCGCAGCGGCCAACGGCACCAAGGCACCCAAGAAGCCTCGTGCCAAGCCGAACAAGGAAAATGAGGCTGCGAAAGCTGCGAAGGGGAAGGGGAAGGCAGCGGTGGGGGCCAGGGTGGGGGGGATTGGGGGCGCGGGATGACGAGACCACGCGCAAGGTGCTCGCTGAGGACCTGACACAGCGGCGCACCGCTATGAAGAGTCGTGCCGTGATCTTGTCCGACAATGACGGCGATAACGACATGTCTGTCGGTCCCCCCCCCCCCCTCGTAGTGATGGCAAGCTTCACTTCCAACGTGCCCGCTGCGTCCATTGCGTCCGATGACGGGCGGTAATTGATCCCGCCCTGCTTATGGCGGCGTAGTTTTATTTCATGTCACACACATACGTAGTGCACTAAATGAATCCTCGTTGTCTATGGTTTTAATTATACATAAAGGAGGTCTAAGAAGTGTACAAGGTGGCGGGAAGTGGCATTGGGAACAGTGTGGTCGCGCGTATGACAGCGGAGGGCGTGTGTGACAGCGGAAATAGAAGCTCTTCATAGAATGAGGCTGCAACGGGCATCACGCGTTGACAGCCAAGATCAATATCGTTCCATATTGGGATGCAGACGTTGCATCCCAATCAGGAACGTCACGAAGGGCGCACACGTGTGGGACTGCTCAAAAAATTGTACAAGTCGAGTTCAAGATAGTTTACCGGAGGGTATTACCGGCGGGCGAGACGATCAGGGGTATTACCGGCGGGCGAGACGATCAGCAATTTTGATACACATGAGTTCCCGGATCAACACCCGCTTACCCCGGCTAATGTGTTGCTATGTAAGGTAAGGGTAGGTGGCTGACCGAGAGCGCGATATTTGGGTGCACAAACGTGCCCAGCAGGTTTGTGCTTGCGGATCAAGAGCTTGCTCGCGAGCTACTGGAAATCGAGGAGGACCACCAGCGGCGCACAGGATATCAAGCGGCTGCTGATGCCAATTTTGAGTTGGAGCTTGAGTTGGAGCTTGAGGCCTCTGAGGGACAAGGACCAGTTCCAGGTACAGATCTTTGTTCTTCTGGTTTGTATGCACTCACGATTTGCAATTGCGCCTGTAGGAGGACTTGAAGCTGCAGCATCCTGCACCACCTCCATCCGGACCTTCCGGACACAGCATCCTGGGTGCAGCTCTCCGGCAGAAGTACGAGAAACCTGCCCTGCATGCAGCTCGCGAGCCGAAGCACCGGACGCCGGCTCGAGAGGAGATTGTCGCTGATCGCGAGGACACCGTAAGTTTTGTTTTGTTTTTTCTGTCTCGTTTTTTGCATCAGCTAAAATGAGAATAGGATTTTGCAGAATCTAACGCTGACACCCACCCTCACACACCCGATTTGTCCCCATCCCCGCCCCCGCCCATGCTCGCCGTCAGATCCGGTGGCTCCACGCACGCGCCTCCCAAGCACATGCCTGCCGTCAAGTCTGACATGCGCAGGACCACACCCACCATCGTCCCCTCCAGCCCTGCCGTCAAGTCTCTCAAGTCCAGCACATCTACATGGACACCCGCCACCAGGCCCGAGGCCACCCCCAAGACCGAGGCGCCAACCCCCAAGATCAAGATCAAGACCGAGGCACCTGTCCCCGACATCAAAGTCGAGGCACCCACACCCGCCCTCAAGACTGGGCCCCGCACCCGCCCCGCTCATCGCCAGCTCCAACACGTGCAAGCATGACGTCACGGCTAAGGCGCCCACACCCATCCTCAAGACTGGGCCACGCACCCGCCCGCTCATCGCCAGCTCCAACGTGCACGAGCATGACACCAGGGCCGAGGTGCCTACACCTGCCATCAAGGCCAGGTCACACACGCGTCCGCTCATTGTCAGCTCCAAGGCGCACGAACCCGACATGGGTGAGCCCCGCGCTGAGTGCACGTCCACACAAATGCATCTCGCCAAGTCCGAGGGGTGGAGACACACTCAGCGCGAGTTTGGGCAGGCGGCGACACATGTGCATGTGTTGCACATCAACCGCCTGGCTCCTCTCCTTGAGAGTGACGAGGAAGACCTTGCGGTGGGCAAGGAGTCAGCCTTGCCAACCTGCACCTGTGCCTCGCATATCGAGCGCCCTGCCCCTCTCTTTGAAAACGATGGAAAGCGACAAGGCTGTGAGCGATAGGTCAGCATCTCCAGCCCCCACCCCCATCTTGCCCATGGAACACCCTGCCTCCAATGCACCGCGTATACCCATTACCTACCAGAATTCAACGTGGTTGATGAGACCATCTTCTCCCAGTCCTCCAGCCGCCCCGTCCAATCACAAGAGGACGATCAGCCCGGAAACAACACTGCCAGTGGTCATGATCAACTCTGACTCTGCACCAACGTCCCCGGACACCAGCACGATCTCACGCTCCGTGAGCTCGGTCTCTTCCCTCAGCCTATTGTCTTCCTCACCCACAGCGGTCTCTGTTCAGGCTGGCAAGCGACAGAAATTGGTCATGCTGCCTGCTGCCCATACGGAATCAGCAATTGCGCCACTCGCCGCGGCCTCCTCTTCCCAACCTCTCATTTTCGTGAATCAGAGCACTCGAGCGACCTACAGAAGCTAGTAAGTCATTGTTTTGGAAAACGAGTGACGTGGTACTTACAATCTTTTTCTATAGTAAGGTTGCGATTAATGTGATGGCGGTGGATGAGTCCATGGTGCCCATGGACCTGGAGGAGGCCACAAAGATGATTTCGGCTGCAGGTGACAGATAGGCAGTGGGGGGTACGCATATTCGGAGCGAAGCAGAGATACATTTATGCTTCTGTAGACATAATTTTTTTGTTACCATGGCTCGTGTGTGGCTCACAAGACGTATTCATTGGTCCTCATTTCTTGACACAGTTTTCTCTTTGGTCGAAACTTTCAATAAATCGATTTTACTGGTGCCACTTTGGCCTTGTTTATTGTACAGACAGACCTAAGCGAATTTCGCTCGTTTCTTGCGCTCTTGTTGCCACTCCGCTTGAAGCACTTTTTTCAATTTCTTTGCTGTCGTGTCATCTGGTGCTACTGATGTCTCCTGCTGCTACCGACTTCTCCTAAACCGGGATCCTCGGCGCTGAGTTAACAACAAGTGACGCTTGCTGACAGGAGGTCAGCATATTCTGAGACGTGTTTTTGACGTACCAACTCACAAAACCTGGGCATAAAAAACAGAACCGAAATATCTCAATATAATGCCGCAATCAAATGGACCTGGTGAAGAAGATTTGCGCAGGGTAATATTTTTCCGGCAAATCGTTGCAGCAAGAATGATGCTGACAAGAATGAGAAATAGGATGAAAGTGTGGTCACCCAGCCTGGCAAAAATGGTGCAGCTGCTGCTCCAGCCAGCGGTGGTGATGCTGCTGCTTCAGGTGGTGGTGGTGCTGCTTCAAGCGGTGGTGGTGCTGCTTCAGGTGGGGGGTGGCACCACAGGTGCTCCAAGTTCTGGTGGTCGTGCTGTGTCTATGATCGAGCCCGATGACGGTGACGAGAACTGGGTCGATGAAGACTCGCTTGCAGGCCTGGCAAGCACTCACCGAAGTCGTAACCCCCTCGCACCTCTTATCTGTGCTCGCCCTAAAGCAAAACGTGTTCGGGGCCCTAACACGAGGGCCACGGAGCGCAAGAGGCGCAAGAGTAAAGCTCAGAGGGGAAGAGCGCTTGCGCATGATCTGTGGAAGGCGCACGAGGATCAAGACAAGTTGGCTGAGGAGCTTGCGGAGACCCATGGAATGGAAGTCAAGGAGGTAAAGAGGAGGTTGAATTTGGGCTTGGCCTTCAAACAGAAGAGGAAGACCAGCTCGTATAATGCGACTGTGGCGTTGGTCATGGAGGAGCTAAACGAAGGTAAGTTTTCACAAATGCTGGACAAGATACTGAGTTTGCATGCATTCAGATCTTGTTCAGGGTAGGAAATATCCAGCGAAGGTTGTACGTCGAATGTTGAAAGAAGACCCGTCGTTGGGGGAGAAATTTACCGAACAGGAGATCGAAGAGAGGTGTATGGAGCTTGAGCAGAAGAAGCTACTGAGGTCCATGGGTGTTTGAGCATCTACCAAGGCTGCTGCGCTCGACAGCAAGTGGGTGTTGGAGAACTTGGCGAGAGAGGTATAAATTTCTGCCCGGACCCGATGCACATCTAATTTAAGTATACAGATGACCGATCTGGCCGAAAGAGCGAACATGGTCGGTTTCGCAATGTTTGCACGAGGGGATCTCCATGACCAAGGGATTCCCACCTCGATTGAGTCCAGAGGTGCCCTCAAGTTCTTCCGTGACGTCTTCCAGAAAAGTCCTGAAGATGTTCTCGCACTGTTCAAGATGTGGGCGGTAACTAAAAATAAAGGTAATGAGAGTTTTTCATCAGAGGGGCAGAACTGACTCGTGAGTAGAGGGAGAAGGTGCGACCACCTTGGCGGAGTTGCAGAAAGCGTGTGGGACATGATCTGTAATGGACTTCGTAAGTCTAATGAGACTTATGAATGAGTATTGCCCTAATAAATACGATTGAGAATTGATTACCGGGAAGGCCAACATCGCCATGAATTTCCAAAACTATATCAAGACCTTGGTCCTTGGAAGAGGTGTTGGCCTGCTCGTCTGGCCCGATGGTGTGGATTTCAAGTGAATGGGAAAGCAGTCGTCATTGGCCCCTCTGCGGATCTTGTACAATCATCTGAAGGACAGTAGGATAAAGTGGGTGAAGTTGTCAAGGAAGCAGCAGGACAAGATCGTTGAGGAGTTCAAGGAGATGGTGCAGGAGGGAAAGCTTGAGGAGAAGATTCGGAAGGGCAGGAGCAATAAGGGGGGGATGCACCAGATCCGCAACCCAAGGCGGAGAATTTACCGCTGTGGTGGGGACTCCGGCCCAGAGCAGGATGAGGACAAGGACAAGGACAAGGACGAGAATGACAACAACGAGAACGACAACAACGGCAGCGAAGACGAAGAGGAGCAGCCTGCGCATTCCAAGAAGCCATCTGCTCCTGTGAAGAAGGTGCCGGCCGCCAAGAAGCCTACCGCTCCGAAAAAATCCTCCTCCGCCTCAGGTGCCAAGCCCAGTCGAAAGCGAGGTGCGGTGGATCATGCGGAAGAGCCACCCAAGAAGAAACGACAGGGCAACACTGACAAGGGGGACTCGCAGCCGAAAAAACGAAAGTTGCGTGAGGAGGAGGAGGAGGAGGAGGAGGAGGAGAGGCCGAGGAAGAAGAAGAAGCCTGCTGTGTTGAAGAGATTGGAGAAGCAGATGTCGAAGGGAAAGGAGAAGTCGCAGGAGGAGCGAGAGAGGCCCAAGTCTCAGCCCATCATCAAGGGAAAGAAGGGTAGTCCTCTAGGAGTTCGGGAGACGGAGTCGTAACCTACTTTTGAAATCAAGTATAAGTTTCCTTTTTTGGAAGTGTGACTTTGAGATTTTTCGGTCAAGTCAACTTTGATGCGACTTTATTGCAGCTTGAGTGCTCTGCAAATCTCACGTAAAACAACTTTATTGCAGCTTTATTGCAGCTACCGTCCCCTATATGCATAAGTAAAGTTCATATTTATTGTGACTTTATTGCAGCTTTATCACGACTTTATTGCAGCTACCATCCCCTCCAAGCCCTAAGTGCAGTCCACATTTATTGCAGCTTCATTGCAGCTTTATCGTGACTTTATTGCAGCTACTGTCCCTATGTGCCCTAACTAAACAGTCCCATTTATTGTGAATTTATTGCAGCTTTATTGCAGCTGACATCTGATATCACATCTCCATATAAGGTCATCTGTATTGCGGCTTTATTGTGCCTTTATTTTGACTTTATTGCAGCTAGCTCGTCTTGGCTCTCATGTCTCCCAGACCTCATAGATATTGTGACTTTATTGCAACTTTGCTCCAGCTTTTAATGCATCATAGGCAAAACAGCCATGATGCCTTCTAGTTAGAAGGGGGTAACCCCTGGGTTACCCCCTTCTAACTAGAGGGCTTTTGTGGGAGTTTTAGGTGTCCCGGCACAATTAGTGACAGAGCCAGTTTTCCAAATACTGATTTCCTTTTACCACTTGGCCCTAGTTTGAATTCAGCATGTTGTAGCATGCCAAGTTCATTTCTGATCTAGCTACATTTTTAGAAGAACAGACTGTAAAGAGGGTGACAGCCATACACCAGTTAGCAGATTCAAATTTTCCAGCACAATTTACAGTGAAAAATGTCATTTGTTTTTCAGACATTTTTCATTGCAAAAAGCAGTGAAATTTTGAAAGCTTTTTCACCCCTTTTCAACTTTCTTTTGAGTTTTTCACCTCAAAAGTAGTGAAAATGGTTTGGGTTTTCCACCTAGTTTTCAGCTGAAATTGATGGAAAACAAACAAGATTTTTCACTGAGAATTCAGCAGAAAAAATTGAATTTTCCAACCAGTGATAATTGTGAATTTTGGTCCCAGGAACCTGCTATTTCATTGAGAGTGATCACCTGGCCCACATAATTCAAATCAACATTTCTCAGTCAGTTTTGGACCAATTGAACTGCTGAAGACACTTGTGGCAGTGTCTTATACCCGGCTGTTGAATGACCCGGTTTATTTGATTGAAATCGCACATTGGAAACGACCTACTTACAGCACACAAGACATGCCTTTGCTTCGCTCCGGCATAAGTGTAAGGTGAGACATGGTGAGATTCCACTAGCTGACATTTGAAAAACCACCGAAGGTCCAAGAATAAATGGTGACCAGACAGATGTACTATGATGGCACTTGCACATCAAAATGCACTAGAAGTTCAAAATGCATTCACTTGGTCTTAGCACTGGTTGGGAGATTCAAGTTTTTCAGCACAATTTACAGTGAAAAATGTTGTTTGTTTTTCAGACATTTTTCACTGAAAAAAGGGGTGAAAATTTCAATTTTTTCTTCACCTCTTTTGAGCTTCCTTTTGAATTTTTCACCTCAACTCAAAAAAATAGTGAAAATGTTTTGAGTTTTTTAGCTACTTTTTCAGTGAAAAATGTCTGAAAACAAACGACATTTTTCACCATAAATTGTGCTGAAAAACTTGAATCTCCCAACCAGTGTAGTTTTTGTTCAATTGTCTTCGGAAGTCATCCAAATTAAACTGATAGGTGTCTGATTCTAGTATATGAAAAAAAAAATGATGGAAAACCAATGGTTTTTGGCCAAGATTCTGCCCTAGCACACAAAGCCACTGATCTCACTGCAGAAATTTGTCTTGCTGTGTTTTGTGGTGGGTGGATTTTTGAAGACTTGGAAGGGGCATTTGAACGGCATGTAAAAGCATACATACAAAAACCGGGGTCAAAATCAAGTCGTGGCAGGGCCCAGAGATGATTCTTGGATGATTCCAAGGGGTCGGGCGGAGTTTAAATTGTCTTGCTTGGCTTGTAGTACTCATTCTGTAGTCGTTCAGCGTCGATTTCGATCCCGGAGTTTTGTGCATAGTGATTCTATATGCCATCTAAGTGTGGCTTTCAGGTGCCCTAAAAATTGGATCACTACAAATCCCACTACACTGGATTTTGCAGCACGATCACCAGTCTGATGGCCTCGGAGCAGAATCTCCTTCACTATCCATCCGAATTCCTTCAAATTTTCTTGATATTCTGAACGGGTACACCTGTCGGTTAAATTTGCGGGTACTTCCGAAGACAATTGGACGAATATTGAGCGAAAGCGAACACATTTTGAACTTCTAGTGCATTTTGATGTGCAGATGCGATTATAGTATGCACATTGACTCGGAACCGTGAAAGCGTTTTCTGGAGAGAATGTTCTATTCATTCGAGGTGTTTATTTACATACAGCACGTCCGATGGATGAAGCTACGGTCTCAGCGGTAAACATTGCCTTTTCACCTTCGCATTAACTGCAATTGCACTACGCGCTGCAAGCAATGTTGAGTGAATGCGGCGTGGATGAAAGAGATGTACGCACTTCATAAATGACAGCAGTTGGGAGATAACAGAGTACTGACAAACCAGGACTCAGACGGTGAGATATGATCCACGACACCCTTGACCCGCCGGTATGTTATGTGATATTGACCGAATACGGAATCAACTTAACACTCACCTCGCTCACGGGGTTTCAAAGACTCGGATATATATTGGAGGGTGTTGCCAAGTGCCGTGGATGGCGCACATGGAGGCTATGAAAAAAGGGTTAGCGTCGTTGCGTCAGTGTGAATCATATACGTATCCCAAGACACATCCGTTACAGCAACTTGAAGGGGCCAAGCTATTCGATGGGATAGGTGGAATGGACTGCAGAGCACTTCGGCGACGGCGTGGATACCTGCATCTGCATGGCAATCACAACATGTCAGGACTGAACTCAATGTCTAACAGGATACAAGAGCTCATCAAACAAATCTCGACGCATTGGTTGGTTCGCCTGACGCAACCAAGGTGATCGGATGATGGGACCATTGCGTTCGGCGTGGATGCGGCCTTGATGGATGTGAAATGACTGTGTACTCATAGGGTCAAAAAATCAATGTTGATCACGGGACCTCAAAAAATCGATCCAACATGTTGCTTCGGGAATCACTGAGCGCGTATGAGCACTAGTCAGAGGCGCGGCTAAATTTAGAGCAGCGTATGTACCGGAAGTGGGCGAAAACCGGATCGAAGATTACAAATCCGGCCTTGGTCGGCTTAATCCAAATCATGTCTTTACGTGAAGTCGGGTTAATCCGGTTCAAGCGAATTGATACCAATGTACAATATCATATATAGTGTAATTGCACTCTATCTTACAACTGCGGTACCCCGATTCCGACCTTAACCTGGCTTGAACCGCTTAAGCCGGCTTATCAGGATAAAGTTCCCCCAAACCTGCTTAAGCAGCTTAACCAGCGTTAGCAAGTTCAGATGTATAAAAAACAAAAGAGGCTTTGAATTGAGTTATATCGAATAAAAGGATGAGATTCAATTGTACCATGAACATAATAGAAAAGAAAGTGAGTTGAAGATGAAGGAAATAATAAATGTTGGCCTCGCGATTCAACGGCAGCGAAACGATTGAATAGGATGCGGCCCGATGCCCTCTCTAGAAGTAAATACAGTGTGGCATACACAGTACTGAGTACGACAGAGCTGTGGAACTGTGCATGGTGAAAAGAAGGGAAGATGTTTTGAAGTGATTGAGTAAAGAAGAATGCCCTCAAAACAGCACGTACAATTTCACAGTCTGTTGAGCACAAATGTGGTGTAGCACACACATTTCAACGCCACGAAAAGATTGCATCGAGGGGACGGAGAGTCTGAACAGGCACACGGTCACAGCCGTCGGTGGCAACATGATGGTAAAAGACAAGAGGCTCTGATCGTCGATCAGTGGCAATTGCTGTTCTTTGTCCTATTAAACAAACAAACATCGCGCATCAAACACTTGTTTCACCTCCACCACATCCACCTCGATCCTCGCTATCCCATCCATCCCGCCCACCCTCTCAGCTTCAACACCGATCCTATTTGACTTCCTGGATTCAGTGTGCCTCCACGCACCTGGAAGAATGACTCAGGGTGTGTTGCCACTCTGAATTATCCACTGGATGCCACCCGATCCAGCATTTCCACCTTACCTCTCCTCCCTCGCCTTGAAATATTCCTCCAGCCACCTCGGCTGTTACAGATCCTTCAACCGGGGTCCGCTCTACGTTCCGGTTTGCCGTTGATTGATAATTTTGTGGTGGGTGAATCGGCTTGAGCTGTTTAACACCGCTTCAATCACCTACCTTCACTCAATCTGCTTACTTGGCTTAATCTGCTTACTAGGCTTAATTCTTGTTACTTGTCTCAATCTGCTCGGACGGCTTAATCCGCTCAAAGCAGTTGGTAGATAGCCATGTATTATATTCAATGCAGTATTATACTACCTAGTGCTTCAGTTTAATCCTCTTGTACTGGATTAATCCGACTTCACGTAAAGACATGGTTGGCTTAACCCGACCTGAGCTAGAGACAGGAAGATTCCCTGGCGGCATACAGAGAGTTGGTACGAGAGGGTATGCATAAGCATTGTTACCTGACGGAAAGAGGATAGCTTTTCCAGTATCCCAAAGACTAAGTCTGCAGGTGATACACGCCGTTTCCGCGGGGACCATCCAACTGCTACCAGAGAGAATGGGGATGAAGAAATGGAAAGGTTGACGGACTAAATGGGGAGCCGGTGAAGGGAACACGGGAAATAACATATAAACATTGAGTAATACCTCGCCAGAGACCGCCTTCGTTGTTCAGAATGGGGTATAATCTGCGGCTGGAACACCCAGAAATTGAATAATCGCGAGGCCTTGCACATCTTGTAACGTCGCGATGGGTCGTTGTTCTGAAGCCCGAGACGTCTTGCTATCCAGCTCTGCCTTGAGGTATATCCAGAAAGTTGGATGTGGGTGAAACCTTGACACGTAATTGTGTGGCTTTGCAATCTGACTCTTGAAAGTCGGCGCATTCACGGAGCTGTTGACGCGAGGACAGCCGTTCGGCATGCATGCAGCAATGCCGAGTTTCGAGCGCAGTGGCACTGAGCAAGTGGAAGCATTGACTTGGTACTTGCCATATCATTCACGGCTTGGTTCAGGGCTTGACTCCTTCGAAGATATCTTGTATTGAGCGCCTTATTAAATCAGAGAGAAAGATGAGAAAGCTTGATGCTTCTAAAAGCTTTGGGTGGGCTTGATTTGTCTGAGGACCACCGTTCTGCACCGTGTGGATGGGAGAGGATAGCTTCGAAATGGGCGGATGATGAGGGGGGAAGGAAAGCGCAGCAAGAATAGACGGGTGTTCCTTTTGAGCAGGCATAAAACCACGAAGATTGAGGGAGCCATGGATGATGTGGGTGGAGAAAGGGAGAATGTGCGAACAGCTCACTGTGTCCCTCCTTTTGAACAGGCATTGAGTGGCTGATCGGGATTCTATATTTCCCCAGGCGCCCGGGTGCGTAACTTAAATTCTTGATGAAGAGGGTCAGCTGCCACCAGAAGACATTGAAATGGGGGAATTTCGGGAATACAAACATGTACACTCTGATTCAGTAGATCTCGTTAATATACGAGTAATTGCATCCACACATGTCATGGCTGACATCCCCATCACATCACGGTATTTTTAACCCCTTATATGATGAAACTTTCACCAAAAAATTGCGGTTTCTGGCAGGAATGCTGCAGCACTACGAGTAATGCTTCAATTTGTCTCATTTTCTCACAGCACACATTCATATATGTTATCTAGTCAATGTCTATCTCACATACTCAGTCTATCAGCTCATTTTGATTTGGCACACACTGTTGTGAGGTAGATACTCACACACTACAATGAATGGAGCTCAGCAACAGCAGGGTTTCAGTTCAAACCACATTGTGTCCAACGATGCCCCTGGGTTTAAGCCCTGCTGTTTCTCCTATAGAGCTGGCCTCTAGCTGTGTGGTTTGAACCGTGGTTTAAACCAAAGTGGTTTGAACTGCAGTTTAAACCAGTAATGCGGGCTTCAGCTGACTTTAACTGAAGGTTGAGATTTTGATGGACCATGTGACTTGTCACAGTCACTGTAGGGAAGAACCCATCAAAGAAATCAGCTGATGGCAAGTCTGTTGGCAGTGACTCAAATAATGTTCATATGGGTGGTCAAAGAATACAGTGGTTGGATTCATACTGAAGAAGAAACAGTAGATCTGGGCAAAGCTGGGTGTGGCACAATGTCTGTAGATTTTGAAATATGAAAGCTCTCTTGAGCCAAGGCAATATTCTCTGCACCAGTGAGAGCATTGACTGTCAAGCAAGGAATATTATGTTGAGATGCTGTTGCAGACTCGCAAGATCTAGTATGATCCCTGATCCAGCCTGAAAGTCCATGGCATCAATAAAATAGGACAGGTGGCTAGGAAATCTTGAGAGAAATGGACAAAATCAGTTTTATTTGCATTCACATGACAGTACCAACATCATACAAATTCTGGGTAGATAATTTGATCCCCCCTTGACAGGGAGCAATCCGAAGGCAGAAGAGAGTAGATTTGAAGGCACACATTAGCAGCTCAAGCATTGACAGTCCTATTGAATACTGATTCTAAGCAACAATAACAGATTGGAGTGCAATATCTATGATAAGATGAGTCCAGTTTAAGTGATCACATCACACTCAGTCTCAAGAACATGATGTGACACAAAGTGGCCCTGCTGGTGTGTGAATCTGAACACATATGGCACACAATTGTTCAAAGCCAATGGCTTCAATTTTAAGCATGTACTAGCAGTTCGCGGCTGGCTTCGCTGGGCCGCTCTCCGCTTGGCTAACAGCAGACATCAACGTAAAAGGAGATTGCTGGCGGAGTTTAAAGGCTTCGGACAGCGTAATTTTATAAAGAGGAAAAAACATCCCTCTGACTCAGATTTCATTCATTTACAAGCCCAAAAGAATGCAGGCCTGAACACTGTCTGGGGCATTGCTGTATAAGGCAACCAAAGTGCAGAAGGAAAGCAGCCTGGGAGGGAAAATGTTTGTTTTCAGGTGTGGAAACTGTTTCAGACTTTGCCTTACATTCATTTAAAAGCCTTTGTGCAATCCACTTGCACAAGACTCAGAAACCTCAAGAAATACTGCTTCACAAAATGCAATATCAAATTTAGTGGGAAGAAAAGAGTCAGGACAGCAAAATGGAGTGAGACTGGAAGGAGTTAAAACCAAATGCACCCCAATGTATTGAGCAGTAAAAGCTTGATAGAACAAATAATCAGTATCCCACCATAATCCCGAAACTTTCATATCCATGTTAGCTAATGTAATATGGGGCAAGATGAATGTATTTGATGCAGAAAATCAGGCTAGAGAAATATTAAATCCCAAGGTGGCAGAGTATAGTAAACATTCAGAGGATAGCAAGGTAACTAACTAACTGCTTTGTGCTGAAGAGAGCATTCAAAGGTATAACAACAATCATCTACATTACTAACTGTATTTAAATTGCATCACATATGAACCACATCGGTTTAACATTGGTTTGAAACACTGCAGTTTGAACCAGTGTTATCTGAACAGGTGAAACGGTGCACTAGGGTGCGGCTGTGAAATCTAATGGATTGACTAGTGAGAAAAGCGAACTAGTCACTCTACTCAAACCAACCAAAACCAAAACAAATCACAAATCCTAATCCTAATACTCGTGTATGTGTGTTCGGGGAACTAGGGTACGTATCACCCGTCAAGAGGGTGTGCAAGGTTGGAATAAGGCTTTTGTTTCAATAGCAACTATGCAGTTTAAGTACGGTTATGCTGGGGTAGCAGGGACTTCACGCCAACAGGATATCAAGACTCAAGTTAAACCTTAGACTGTTCAAGTCTTCAGTTTCTTTGTGAGCAGCAGAACCGAACACTACTAGCAACTAGCCAAGAAGCAGAAGGTAGGGCAGACTATCAACAGACAGACGCTACTTCAATATCAACCAATCCTGCATGAATGGCGGCGGTATCAACGAAATGGGGGCAGTTACACAGAAGGTGGGGGCTGGGCTAGGGCGCGGACAGTTACACTGAAGGAGACAGTTTCACTTCTATTCGACAACAAGTCTTTAGTCCTGGAGGCCTAAAGCACTGCTACAGGAGACAGGTTGGTATAGGTTGAGCGGGGCTCTTATATCAATGCAATTGGTAGTCATTTCGACGTCCCGTATCTCTTAGTCTTTTCTGCGCTTCTGAAAGTCTATCTGATATCTTTCACAAATCTAGAGTCTACTATATTGCCAGTATATCTGGGGGATAGTTTACTGGCTAATACAGAGTACACAGCTGGTTTTTATACATTTCAGAGAGAAGCAAAGGAGATAGACAGAATGAATAGGAACAATAAAGGGTGGGAGCCCGAGTAGTGAATGGCCAATGGCATAGAAGGCATTCTCAACCATGGGTATTATGACCTGGTACCGGGGCTAGTCCACATGTATTTCTCTAGCACACCATAAGGTGTGCTTAGTTATCTTGGTTTCCATCTTTCTGACTGAGCAAGTCAGTCTTAGTCATTGCTGACTGGTCAAGTCACTTAGTCAATTCCTATTCAACTTCTGTATCAGTCCCGCACTTCACAAGCTCAGTGCAACTCATAGTAAATATCAAGCGGATCGACAATATAGCGTGGTGCTATACTGGAAGACCAGTATAGTGACCAGAGAAATATAATGCAGAGCTATTCTATAGTGTCGATCCTCATCAATCATATCAGTCAATCCTTGATGCGAGGCCCGCATCTTTCTAATCAGTTGGACTTATACACAAAATCAAGCGGCACGATATCTCTGCTAGCCCTAATGTGGTTGTACCAATTCTGACTTCGAATATCTTGTTTTAATAGTCATCAGACTATTCAGAGGCTGTTGAAGCAGTAAGTCAATAATTCTGAGTAGTTCCCTGATGTTTCACCTCCAGCGCATAAGACAATGGTTTACCGCCACTGTCTATAGCTCAGTGTAGAATATCATAGTCAGGACGTAACAGCCTTTTGGGCTGCCTTGTCAACAGTACTCAATCCTTCATAGTTGATTTGTTACACTGACTTTCGGCCATCAATAGTGTAGCCTACCACCCCAGGGAGGGTGTACGCTCATAATCTAATGCCTCACTTCTGCCCACTAATAGGTTCAAAATGAAATAAAAACTGGTGTTTTCATGCATGTTTTGGTACACACCCTATCACAGGGTCAAGGGTCAACTGTAGCTGACCAAATTTAAGCTTTGACTGCAGGTCAACCTGGTTGACCGCAGTTTGACTGTTTCCATGACCCTTCCCAATTTAGAAATATCCATCACCGGAGTTACCGGAGGTTTCATAGCAGTAAAAGTGTTTCCTGTCCACCACTGTCATTCCAATCGATTCATGTCTCACAGTCAAAGACAGCACTGGTTTGAACAACATTGGTTTGAACCGTGGTTTAAACCACATCGATTTGAACCACAGTTTAAACCACATTGGTTTGAACTGTAAACCACAATGGCTTAAACTGTGGTTCAAACTGGCAAGGTGGTCATGTCTTCAAGGCCGTATAGAGGATGAGATGTGATGTGGAGAAGAGCAGCGCTATATGCTGCGTGTCTGCTATGCAGACTGTGGGAGAGAGAGAAGAGGTGTGTGTGATTTGTGGTTGGTGGGGGGATCGGCCGTTCCAGCCAAGGGGCTTTGTGCAGAGGGAGATCTGCGGGAAAGCACGTCGGAGTGAAACGGAGCATGGAACAAGCTGAACTTGTACGCAAAGGCAACCACGGGGTCTGATGAAGGAGACCTGACGCAACCCAAACAGAGAGCAGCAACCAAGTGCCAAAGGCATGTGTGAGGGCAAATCAAGAAGGGCCCAAGGGCGCCACACCACGGCAAAGCAGAGGAGAAGAAAAAATCAGTTCATGGATCGTACAAGACACACCAGGAACATCAAGAAAAGATTGATTGAAGTAGAGTACAAAGGTTACAAGAAATAGATGCAGGGAGGAACTGATCTAATCGAAATTGAGAGATGCAGTGTTGGACCCAAGACCATGAGACTGCAAATTCTGAAATCATTCTATCATGGCGCAAGCAAGAGTGAGAGGGGTGACACAGTCAAGGTGACACCAATTGATCAAGAAGCAAAGCAGCAGCTTGAGGGGGGTCCCTTTGCGATAGCTGTGTCCAAAAACGACCTCGAGCAGCTGACAGATGTTTTACAGCCCTTCACCCTGGCATGGCGAGCAACCTTGATGGGAAGGACTGCCGAGGCAAGCCAGCGATGGTTGGGGATGATTGAGGATGCTCGCGTGGTGCGTCAATGCTGACTCCAGGACGATGGTGAGGATGTGAAGGCAACAAGACAAGGGATGGAAAGGTGGAAAGAGGATAGTGGAGTTCTGGGCGACGGTGGTGACTGAAGAGCCAGGTTGTCTGGCGCAAGTGAACAAAGATTTAGACAAGAGTGAGGCTGGAGGCTTGACAGTGCTCACCAGCATCAAAATTGCTACCTCTCAAAGCCCATTTGGTCTCATGAGTAATGTAACACTGCGAGGAGAGAAACATCAGAGAAAATAAAAATAAAAATTGCTTGCGACTCACCTAGGTGTTCTGGACATGGGACGGTCTGTTAAAAGAAGACTGAAGTAGTGAAATAGATGTATGTTCAATTATCATGCAGAAACCCTAGAAAGCAAAGTCGTTGAGTTTTCTTGAGGAGGGCATGCTTGGCCAGCTTGATTTGAGCCGTTAAACTTGATGGCACCAAGAATACTTCGAGATGAGGGAGAGGAGCAGAAACATGGCTATTTCACGGGTTGACAGGATATCCGCCTTGACATGAACTGATTGCACTTGAGGACAAATTGTCGTCATGGATCTTGACTTTTGCACTCAGGAATGTTGCGCTCCAGAGGCCCTTGTTGGTAACGACGAGACATGCAATGACATGTTTGATGCATGGGCAGAAGCGGAAAGCGAAGGCCATAGATGCACATTGGGGTCGAGACAGTTGGCAGCTGTTAGCAATGTGAACATTGAGGGGGAAGAGCAAATCCTGGCACCATAGTGTGTGTGGTGTCTGGCACTGGCAAGACATTGCCGGCATTCAGGGGAATTCGGGCACAAGCGATAGCATGACAATGGCAACAACGTGGTGAGCAGGTACTGTCAACTCGAAAGCAGGTCCAAGAGTGTCCCGAGGTGCAGGAAGGGAGAGAGCTGGGGGGAAAGTGGGAGAGATGATGAGGGAGAGAAGTGAGAAGGATGACAACGATCAACCAAATACGTGTGATGCTGTCAAACAATCACACAATTACACATGCGAGCAGACTTTGAAATGGACTTGTCAGATTTTCATGAACATCTCGGTGGGTGTAGTCAGTCAGCTTGAACTGACCTATTGATTTCTGGATTTTACTGTTCATTCTTTCTCGTTGTCTCTGCCACAAGTGAGGCCAAAATGATCTTCTTCTGAGCATCCTAACTACTTGGTGCTACCGGTTCATACACCACGGCAATCAACAATATCAGATGCTACCGGACCTCGGCACACTGCTATGCGGAGCTACCAGCCGCTACGGAGTAACCTCTGTGCGCTACCGAGGCTACCGGCCCTACAGGAACTTGGCCTGCCGTGACGTAGTAAAATCTTTTTTCCTGATGATAGCATACAAGTTAACAAAAAACTTTGCATGCAGAAGATCCAATGCACAGTTAGAAGCAGATGTGTATTCGAAATGAAGATCAAGAATTTGAGGGTTGGAAAGTTATCTGAATGATGCCACAGCAAGTGGAAGTAAAGTTAAAGTTGAAGTTGAAAGTTCAGCACACATTGTTTGATGATAGATTGCCGCTAGCTGCCAGCCACAGCAGAGTGGGCTCAGACATGTTTTCGACTCTGTGTTGGACCCGGATGCTGGGCAGACGTGTCAGCGGCAGATGTGTCCACACACCTTCGACGTAAATTTCAGTGGTGTTTTACCTCACCCGCTCAACCAATCAGCAGCCATATAAAGATCCATCTAATTTGATCTTTTTTTATCAGACTCATTTCTACTGCTTTCAGCACTTCTCTGGGGTGGAATATAATTCGGAATACCCTCTGGTTCTAGTCTGATTTATTTTAGATTTTTCTGCCAAATATGATATTGGGTGCATGTTAAATGCTGAATCGATGGAGAGAAGTCCGGGGGGATGATCCGGGAAGTCTGGGGTCGGAGTTCGGAGTTGTTCGGAGTTCCAGAGGAAGGTTCAGAGAACAATCTAGTTTACCGCAATACTACTGAGGTGCAGAGTGAGTGTTCCAATCAAAACTGGCTGAACAAACCAATGAGGCAGAGAGGAGGAGTTCAGAGGAATACCGGAGGTCGACTCGAGTGCAAGAGGAAGTCAAGCAATGTTAGTTATCAAACTGAAGTACGGTAGCATAGCTAGGAGTCTTTTATACGAATATCCTAATTGTTATTACTGAAGGGGAAAGAAGTAAGCTAAACGATAAGTCACTGCATTTCGGCGGTCTCTGGACCTAAGGGTGCGCCGAGGTGCCTCGGCAGACCTGGGTGCACCTTAGGCTCGGCAGACCCTGCCGAGGTCTGCCTAGTGTTGCAAGCCATAGTGGCGCCGCTCTTTTCTCGCCGAGCCATATAGTGGTGAGATCGGCAATCGGTTCCATCATATTCCTGTGGGAAAATATGAATAAATCGACATGGGAATGGTGGACTAAGTATACCAAGATGTGTGCATAATTAATACTACTAGACAATTGGATGATAAATAAATGGTTATTGATACTGGAAAGAGGGACCAGCTAGAAGAAATGGAGGTCGAGGGCCATGCTCGCAGGCTGCGCTGACAGACAAACACTGACAGCCGTCGCCACCTTGTCTAGCAACCGCGATTAGCCGACTTCAAGTGAGCCGAGTCTCTATATCTCCGCGGATATGACCACCAGCTAGGCCATCCAGAGTCCTGCCTCGGCCACAGTTGGCAGAGTAGATACATCGGAGGGCCTTGGGGTGAGATGCGTCGAGGGGTCTCAGCGCATCTGGAAGGAGGTGGCGCGAGGTGGTGCGAGGCAGCCTCGCACGAAGCTTGCCGTAGCTGGGCACAGCTTTGCCGGGAAAACCCTGCCGAGGCGCCTAGACCAACCTCGGCAAAGCCTCGCCAAACGTAGCCGCACGTGCGTCCAGGAACTGCCGGAATGCAGTGAGTAAGAAGACTTATACGAAGTCGAGGTGATGGTATCATATAATACAAAAGAGAACATAGTCACAGGTTCGCATTTAGGTGGATAAACGGGAAATGCTCAGTAATCCTTCATTGTGTAAAAACCTGAGAGGTCTGAAGGCAGAGCAGAGGTTCCGAAGTCCGGAGCCAACTCTGGCGGACCAGAGGTCCAGAGATGGCGGAGTTGGTCTGGAGGTGGGACAAGGTCTGGACTGGATATAACAGTGCATGAAACCATCCCAAAGGTCACTAAAGTTTACAGTTGAATCTGGGGCAAGCATGCACCAACCAAGTGCACAAGTTTCATAGGTGATACAAAAATCTGAAATAAATCAAAACTCATCCGGAATGTATCCAGAATGATATCTCGTACTTCAAAAGCCCTTGAAGTGCTGGAAATGAGCACAGTGCAAAAATAATGGATTCATCTGACATTTATTCACATGCTGATTGGTTGACCAGGTGTGATCAAATGCCACCAGAGTTTACATTGCAGGTGTGCAGACGCGTCTGCCAACAGTGCAGATGAGTCCGCCAGGTGGTAGTCATCGTCCGAAGATGCACCTGAGTTGTTGGGATTGGAAAGCACCGAGTGGCAAAAAAAAAAGCTACCTGATCAGATCATCCTGAGTGGGCCGCACTGAACATTAAAACTATTCAGTTGCTGGCAGCAATTGCAACTTGCTGCTCAGTTTGCTTTCCAGCCCTAAAGTTCTTTTCCCTCATTTTTGTGCCCCTCATCTTGCTTTTTAGTACACTGTTTACTTGCAATAACAATGCCATTCTCCTGATACTTCCCTTCTGCCATTTGCGTCCCATGAACTATTCAAGTTCATTGGCTTTGTGACCATGCCCCAGGACTCAGTGAAGGTGTCACATAGACCTTGAGGACTCAAATGAGCAAACCATAGAGACAGCTGTCACATTATTATTTGGCAGAGCTTGAAAGTGAACTTAGCAGCCTTTGTATATTATGAAGAGCGGCAAAATGTTTGACAAAACTAGTGGTTCAAACACAGGACTGTCCAGCTCAGAAATCATGCTAGAGCTGACGGGTACACCAAGCAAATGAATAGAATCACCAAAAGTTCAATTAAGTGGTGGGGCGGATGTGTCAGCCATTTGCCCAAGGCCTTGAAACTTAGTTCAGTTAAATCTAGAAGGGAGAGAACATTAGAAAGAAATGCAACAATCAGTATTGCAAGACCAAACCAAGGAAATTCGGGACTGTGCATTGGAGTGAGCCAGAGTGGCGGACGTGTCTGCCGCTATCCCTGCAGAAACAATACCTGGTGGAAATGAGCCCATGTGGAAGGAAAATGTCAAATAACCAACAGCTGCTCGAAGTGCAGTATCAAAGCAATATAACTGAAGCAGTAGAGGGGCGCACAACCGTTTGACAGACACGTCTGCACTAGGCTCCACAAGTCGGAATCCAGTAGGGCAGCGCGAAAGGAGCAAATATTTATTCGCCGGAAGGTTACTACTCAAACTGCAGGCCTTGTACACGAAATTTGAGTTAATACCCATGTGAGTATCAGCGAGCGGATGTGTTCGCGCTTCATTCCAGGAGTTGAATTTCAGGGAAAATTAAACCTAGAAGGGCATGGACAAGTAAGGCAGATTCAGAGACGTGAGGGGAAGCTGCCAACATGACAAAAGAGCGATAGATGGACCAATTATGGGCAGAGCGGGTGGTGGGTGTACGTGTCCGCGCTTCCCTCTAGGAGAAGGAGGTTCAAGCCAAATCATACATAGAAGGCCGGGAAAGATCAGAGTGGATGCAGGGTCGCGAAGGGAAGCTGCCCACCTGACAAAGGAG
>JARKIC010002915.1:0-42293 GCA_029378375.1 Mycena olivaceomarginata
TCTAGTACGAATTGCATATCCTCTTCGTCGATATTCCATGGCATCGCCAGTACAGATGTTTACCCCTGCTCAGACCTCTTCCAGTCGGAGCATCCGACTAAAAATGCTTTCCGTGGGTGGAGGGCACCTGCAGACGCATCAGTAGGGACCAAAACTGATGAAAACGAATCATTGTTGGAAACCCCGTTGCATTTAACCTTGCACCTCGATTGCATAATGCGAACATAGAAGCTGAACAGGTAGATCAGGGAGTGTGAGGTGAGATGGAGGGCTGGGCAGGGTACATACCGACATATAATTCCTGGAGCTGACGCTGCTTCTTCTTCCTCGTTTTGGTCCAATGCACGGTCCCAGAGTTCTTGCATCCCTTGTTCATCCGTTTCATAACGTTCAAGCCCGTCCAATATCTCTTCGTCGAAAAATTCACATGTGGTTGATACCGTTGCATTTAAGATGGCAACGGCGACAGCGGATCTTTTCACTGAGGTTCGAAGGAAAGCCGGCAACATTAACATCCCCAGCAGTATGGCCAGCCCCTCCGTCCCAGGACTCATGATTCTGGGAAGTGTTGATAAGCCCAATTAGCGCGAGATAAATAATGGGCCTTACCCATGCTCGTATGAACATGTCGAGCGGTATAATGCGACCGTCCGGGGCCCTCAACAACTCCACTGACCTCGAAAGGTCCCCCAAGAGGGCGGTAGGGGTTCGGGGGATGTTATAAGTCGTTGGTACACTTGAAAAATACGATCAACATTCTCCTGCCGAGTAATTGCAATTTGCTGCGGCGGCCTGCAGTTTCCCTTTTCATTTACCCTTTTTCTTTGGTTTGGGTTTCGTATCCGGAACCGTTGCTGAAGGAGGAGATGGGAAATGGAGACGTCGGCAATCTCAATTTGGGAACTGGGGGAGCAAAGGGATGCTCAATGAGGCAGTGGAACGTGCGGCAGGGATTGCTGCGGATCCCGGATCGTCCGAATCAGAGTCATGAATTTCGATGACCTCCTTGGACATGGAACTTGAAGCTTGAAGGACGAGACAGCATGTCAGATGACGTATAGGATACCTCAGAGCTAGCTCCACAGGATGGGATAAATGAAACACGGCTACTGGCGCGGGAGTCAGCCATGGAAATGGAGGATGTAGCACGAGAGGGTGCTCGTGGAGTGGTGGGCATCGAATTCCTAGTCGAATCCATGTAGCCTTGGAACGCCGTAGGATTAATCCAGACATCCGGATTCTCCAAACTAAAGAATGGATGGCCACATATTGATCAGCCAAGATCTGGATGTGGTCAGAATTATGCCAGTTAACAAGACTGAGAGAAAAGCGCACATAACTCCAATACGCGATTAGTTTGTTTTGTGGATGCATCCTCGGGAAGCTAACGGGTGCCTGAGATCATAGATTCGTCGTGTAACAGGTATAGTTGATATCCGAGAGAACTGATCCAGAAAGCCGCATTGTCCACAGAGAAGAAAATATCGTTTCCAGGATTGCTGAGGGTATCCGTGAATGCCTACATTATCAGTTTGCATTAAACAGTGAAGCAGTCATACAAGGAATCTGAAGGGGAAAGCACTCACAAATTTTCGATATGCCTTGGTTTCACTGAGGGAGAGCTCGGCGGCTTGCTCAAACATCGGCTGAGCCAAAATGTAACAGATGAGTGACAAGGGAGTGGAAGGAAATGTGTGTGTGTGAGTTGGACCAACGCTGCTCAGAACGACGAGGGACGTGGTTCAAAGGGAAACAAATCATGTTTTGAAGGCTACTAGTGGTACAGTATTTATAGCAAGTAAATTAGGAGCTCAACTATGCAAGGTTTGTCGTCTGGCAGCAATTACGATGAGAGGGGGAAAAAAAGTCGAAAAAGACGGCCGTCAATAAACTCATTGTATTGACCGAAAATGCCGCGGATGTCCGGCCATCCTCTTACTCCACTTAGTCGTCCAAGAGTCGGGACTCGGGAGCTAGTTCTGAACCGTTATAGCATTTAATACACATTAAATACACAGTGTGCTGCGAAATGTACACATCATATTATACTACAACATTTAAAACCCGGCACCAATTCAAGGGCCGATGGTGGGCCGTGGCGGACAACGGGAATGATGTCAAAGCGAGCGGCAGCGTACTCGGTGATCTCGGAGATGCGATTTACGGGTACAGCGGGATACGAGGGACATCAGGGGAAAGATTGGTAAAAGAAGAGAAAGAAATCGCCCGGCCGCTCGCTCCCGCCTGATGATCGATGGCGGAACAGCAGTCACACACTGATGGCCGTGCTTAAGCGAATTACGCGAGTCGCACTGTTACATGGTCCCAGTCGCATTGATGGCGCTGAGTCGCACTGTCAATCTGGCGACAGTGCGAGTGGCTGAGTCGCACTCGCACCCTTTTCGTCATCCCTCCGCAAATGAGTACGAGAAATGTTTTTTTCTGCTTTTTTTCGGTCTTCCAGTCAAAGCGACATGTCTCAACTATCTATAAATATTATACCGATCATGGTTTCCACGGAAAGGAGGGTGTCCGGAGGGCCGATCGCCCGTCGCGTGCTTGCGTGCCCCGGGGGAAAAATAGGTATCTTTACCTTACTCAATTTACGAAATATATTGTAAATCCTGTAAACCCTAGAGATAGCGATGGCGTGAATCACCGGTGATGTTGATCAAGATCTGACAGATATTGATCTCCCCGGTTACTCTACACCTCTTGCCTGTTCGCCGTCGACGCTCAACGCCCAACGCCCGGCACACGCAACACCCTTTGGCGGTATGGGATCCATTCCCGCCTCTTTTTCCCATGACCTCTCACCAGCAACTACGGCTAAAGGCTAAGCCTGCACCATGTACCGCTTGCACAGGGCACTGCGCCCTCCTGGCATAGTCGGGCACATTGCCGGTGTGGCGGATAGCGGCGACGTCGACGCTGGCGGTGGGGTCGACCCAGGGTCTCGTGTTTGAGGGGCCAGCCTCGTCCGATGCGGGGGAGAGGGAGGGGGGTGCAAGCGAGAGGAAGACGGCATGAGATGCGTATGGAGGGAAGGAGTGAGTCTCTCCTGCGCCGCACGGTCCAAGTCTGAAGGCAGAAGTAGAGGATCGGTCCGTCTTTTCATGCTTCCAGGTGCGTCATCCGCACTACTTTTCCTTAAAAAATCTCACTCATTGTTCACATGAAGTGATTCCATGCCCTGGACTGTCGAACTGAGGTGGTGCACATCCATCGCTTTCCGCGCTGCATTGTGCCGGCGACGCGGTGTACGACGAAACCAACGGGGATCATTATGTGTTCTATATCGTGCTACACGCTACCCTTGCGCCCGTTGGATGGAGTTGGCGCTATGTGCCTCAGTTCATCCTGAAAACCGGCGCGGGGGACGCAGGAGGCGGACGTAAGTTGCATCGGCACTTCTCTTTCCATTTGCAAGCTTAAAATCATGGAGAAGGTACGCATGCCGTCCCAGCCCGACCCGCTGCTGCGCGCGTCGGATCTCCCCGTCCTTATGTCTAGTAACACAGTAGTGTAGCATGTGCGTATATATCTATCTACATGCTTATCCAAGTCTTGCTCACCGCCTGCTTTTCCTCACAGCTTGTTTTGTCACTTCACAACAGGTTCCACGGAGTCCGTGCTTCACCAACGCGACCTGTCACATGTGTGACCTGACGCGCCGAAAAGCGTGTGTCGCTCAGCTGTAGACTACACTTTGTTCCATATTCTCCATAGCCTCTCGCATAACAATGTTTTATACCTGCTCACTCTAGCCTAAATACTATTGGTTGAACGAGATTTAAAAGGCCTCATATACAGTTGTGATCTCCCAAATACGACTAGAGAAGCTGTTGGCGGGATTACAAGGCGAACGCAAAGGTATTGGGGTTTATTCATCATTATGTTAGTACATTAAACCATTCTGGCCCTCCCATCTCACCCTGGAGCTGTCCTTGTCTGAGTTTCAAAGCAATAATACGCTGTCGCTTACTTCAACTTGAAAGCTCCTTAATTGAGTGAATAATGTATTTTAAAAAATATAATGCATGCCATGTAAACAATAACTGGCAGCCAAGGCATATCAGACAGTCAGTAGCGCAAAAATGGGGCCAGGAGACGCCAGAACGCGTCGCGCGCGCTGCGCGCCATTGGGTCACGGGACTGTAAATCCTGTAAATCCAGATCAATTTACAGTAAATTGATCGGCCGTAAGTGCTTATTGGCGCTTATTGCACTTATGGCAGGGAAACGACCGAACCTCACATCCCAGGCCTCATTTTTCAAGGTTTTCCTCCCAAGATTTGGTGTAGCTTTCATTGACACTCTAAAAAGGAGGGTACCAGACACACATATTTTTCCCCTCATTGCAGAGGTCAGTGGCCAACGCGCGTCGAATTCACGCGTTGTATGACATTGTTTGGACCAGCCGATGTAGCTTGTGTACTCGCCACCAACCTCTGGCTCTCTTCGACCCAGCGCAATCCATGGCCTCAAACTCTCCTCTTTGTTCCATCTGCTGGCTGTCTCAATTTGGTCCGACTTCTTTGAAACGAACTCAAGCGCAAAATGTACGCGATTCTCTCAGGCTTGCTCCGTTGACTCGCCTTCGTGACGCCTTCTTGGGTGGCTGTATAAGACTCAAACCTGGGACTCAACAGCCACTCAATGGAGGCTGCTAGATGGCTCAGTGCGGATGAAGACTCACCTATTTTCTTTGTAGATTTTTCATGCCCTGGTTGTTTCGATGGGCGCCGCTCGGGGTGTCTGTAAGCACGAAACTCATAGTGCTGTACCGTTTGGCTTACGCTGGTGCAGGGAGGCGCTTGGGAAAAGGACCTCCATGATCGCTGGTGGACCTCAAAGCTTCCATTTCCCAGTACACTATCATCAACCCCGCACACTGCGCCCCCGCCGTCCATCCGCTGCGCACACTACTGAAGGCGGGCCAATCTACTGTGGGTGGACTTGGAGGGGCATCAGCTGTCGTTCTCCAACATCGCTCACCAAGACCAGTGGGTGGATGGACTCGCCCGTGGTGAGTAATTTCATTGCTATTTTCGAGTTACTCTGATGGTCTTGTCTCCACCAGGCAAGCCCATCTCCGCCGCCGAGCTTCTCCTGCGTGCAGCAGTACCCCAGTCCCGTCCCTCTGACACCGAGCCTCGGCTGCTCGCCTTCGTCCACCGAATCTTTGTCCGGTGACCATCCAGATGTCCACATGTCCACATTCATGGACACCAACATGTTTCCGCTGTCTCACGACGTCGTTACGGTCTCCTGCGGTAACAAGACGTCTTCCAACTGGAGGACGCACTCCTCGACGCCGTCCAGCATCCTTTTGAGGCCGGACCGACCCATGGCTTTCGCTGTCATGCCGACATCCAAGACTGCGTAGCTGCCCGGTCTTGGACACATCCCAGTCCCCAAATGTGTGGCCGTGGTCGGATGTGGTCGGACGAGCGACCACATCCAACGAACACACCCCCGTGGCTGAGTACGCTGGGACACAGAACCCCCTCAATCAAATTGGTGGGTTGTTGTCCTGCTTTGTGAATACAATACTCAACAGTCTCTGCGACGATCTGTAGACTTCCATTTCCCAGTACACTATCATCACCCCCCCAACCCGTGTTCCTCACTGCATGCTTTCACGCACTTTCCGGCACTCCTCAAGTTTGTGTCTGCGACTACCATGCTCGAGCGCTGGTACTTGTCTCGTACCCGAGTCTTCCGTGGCTCAACTTGGTCGATTCCGCTGCACTTGCGCGTGTCCTCACCCAATTCGCCCAACCCGCCCTTGCCCGCGCTCAAGTCGTCCGCGGCTCGATGTCCCCCACGCCCAACTCACCCGCCCCCGACTCGCCCTCGCCCGCGCCTGCGCCCTTGCCCGCGCCCTCGCCCATGCCCATCACGCCAGAGTCGCCCACGCTCTCGACCGACTCGCCCGCGCGAGGGCTGCTGCGTGGAGATTAGATGGGTATACTGCGGCAACGCCAAAAGACGCGGTGTGGTCAACATATGTATGCGTGGCTTGTCCCGAAAGGGAAAGTACCACACACACAGCTTTCTTCCCGCACTCGACACGAGCCCAAATGCCGGAGATGGCCAAATGTGTGTGAGTCGTGGTCCACTCTTCTGCTGAGCACCTGCTTATGATTCATACAGCGCAATTCTACAACTGCCACACGACGGCGACCCCGCTCTGGTGCAAGGACGACGAGGAAGACTGTTTGCAATGCGTATGTGCCTGCCTCTACCTGCACGAGGGTGTTGTGCTGATATTGTGCAGGTGTGGACTGTACTACAAGCTGGACGGCTCCGCGCACCCCATCTCGAATAACAATATTATCTGCGAGCGCTTGCCGCACGATGCGCGCCGCGCTGAGGCGTCTGCCTCGGTCTCTGAGACGCCCACCGCCAGCCCAGACGCCAGCCGCCGCGCATCCTGGGCACGGCCCCGCTTCCTCCGCATCCCCCTCGGCCGGCCACGCTTCACCCACCCTCGCGAGGACGTCGGCGCACCTGCGCCAGAGCACGCGCTGTCGGGAAGTCTGCAGGCACGCCACCTGCTGTTCTGCACCGCCAGCGGGTTGCCGCTGTCGCACCGCTACTCGCAATGGCGCTCCAATGGTACTCAGATGGGGTTGGAAGCTATGCGGGATGCGGCACCCACGCGTGCAGTCGGCTGTAAGGATAATTACCCCGCCCCCATCCGCAAGCTTACACGGGGCACGGTCATTATGGGGTAGCATGGTGTGAGAGCTACTTTCCAGCGTTGGTAGCTCGATTCAACGGCGCTTCCGTGAGTACTATCACACAAGTGGGTGCTTTATACTCATTCCATGAACAGATACCTGCCCCCGCTTCAGCCGCAGCAGAGGCTCATGTAGATGTCTTCAGTATTCTTGATAGTCCCATTTTGCCAGCTCCGCCGCCGCCGAGGTGGCTGGGTTTAATCGAGCTCAGCGACAGCGAAGAGGAAGGAAGCTCGAAAGCAAATTTTATTGACCTCACATTGGATTAGAATTACAAGTAGATATGGATAGCCTCGGTGTATTCGGAATAGCGCACAATTTTTCATCTCTTTATCATGTTCTCCAATCAGTTGTCTTGTCGCCCGCCTAACCCCTAATCATATATTTTCCATTTCCATCTACATTCCTCATGCCCAAAGCTGCGACGGCGTCAAAGACGTGCTCAGGCGGCAAGAAAGCTGGTGGAAAGAAGGCTGCAACCGGTACAGCGGATGTCTTGAAGCAGAAGAAAACAGCTCTTCAAGAGGAATTCGGGAAGGCGCAAAACACCAGGGACGCTTACAAGGGATATTTGGCTCGGGGGATTGCAATTGTGAAGGATGTTGCGGCAGAGAGGATGCGGCTCGAGAAGGAGGACCCTGGTGCTCTTCCTGACCGCGATAGTATCGACGTGAAGCTCCTAGCAACCGCCCTCCAGGGACCGCCGAACAAGCACTCTGTATACGCGTTGAGCCTTTATCTGACACAGAAATGTGTAGAGGAAGGCTTTGGGAAGAGCACCGCCGATGGAATTCACGGCGCATTTGCAAACTACTGGGACAATTTGTGAGTGCATTAAACACCGAATCGGAATCAACTAACTGAGGACTGGTAGGCCGGATTCCGGAAGGAAATATGCAGGTCAATACTCATTCGACGAGGAGACTGGAAAGGTTCTCGGGAATCCTGCGCGTGCCGCCGAGATCCAGAGCTTCATGAAGTGCATCAAAAATAAAGCTCGTGTGAAGGGAGCTGCCGCCACTCGACACCATGCCGAGGCAACAACTATTGAAGATATTCGAGCCATGATGGAATGGTCGGGCTCGGAATGCGCGAATGAGAAGCTGGAGAACGCACCAAAGACTCAAGAGGAGCTGGAGCTTATGATCAAGCACGGCCAAACGCGAGCCTTCTTGTCTTCTGGATATACTCTTTGGACTCGGTATATTTTTTCATTCCCGCAATGCCTATTCAACTGATCAATCATATCGTAGAAATTTCGCAGTGTTGTCCTTAAGAGTTAAGACTTAAATTAAGTTAAGGCTTAATTACCCCTTAATATTAAGACTTAGCTTCATGCTTCGGTGCCGTTAAGCCTTAATTAAGACTTATTGATGGCAATTACGTCATTTTCTTCGCATCTTCTTCGTCAATGCCACCCACCCGCGGCCCTCTGTGGGAGTTCTTTCACCGAGGAAGAAAGCGTAACACGGCACATTGCAATGCCTACTGCCTGGCTTGTATTGCCCTTTATCGCCCAGACAATGTCCCCATTCCAATCGACCCCCGCACGTGTCGATCGTTGGTAATTCTGCACGTTCCTGGAACAAGGTTCATGCCAAATGGATGGTAGCTGCACAGGATCTCTCGGACGACGAGGATGGCGAAGAACTTCAACGGTTGGCAACCACGATGGGGCCATCAACTACCAAATTTCTTCCTCGTATATTGGCGAAACTCTTTGGTGGTCAATCAAGCGCCCTTTCAAGGCGGCTCCACGTCCTTTCACGAGGGAAACATTGCTCATGGAGCTGTTGGCTGCCGAGCACTCAGACGAAGAGTTAGATGACGGGGAACTGGAAGGGTCTGGCGATGATTATGACGGCTGATTGTGCAGTACCTACTTACGATCTGACACAGAAAAAAATTGAGCACCCCTTAACTTAAGCCTTAATATGCCCTTAATATTAAGGCGTAATTAGGTGTTAAGGCCTTAACAAAAAGATTTACCCTTATTAACACCTTAAGTGACAACACTGAAATTTCGAGACCTGCCAGATTCAAATGCATGATATCGGAGACAGAACGGGCCCATCTCCATATTACTTGCCGTTTCTGCACGTCTTTCTTGATAATAGGAAGGGATGGCAGCAGAAACAGGGCTATGACGGCCCTCTCAAGAGTGAGTTTTACTTCTCGCTGCGTCAAAATTTTACTCACCGGTTCGCCGGTTCTCCCAGGTAATAGCTATGAAATTTATGAGCAAAAGGAGACTCCCGAGATCGACATGTATAACCATGTTCATCGTTGGCTTCGGCTGTATCACCGTCTTATCAAGAGGGACTTGGAGGGCACCGACTATCTTTTTCCATATTTCAGCTCCAACGGCATGATTCATCCCAAAAGACCCATGACCCACGATACTGCCCAAGACCTCATCAATGAGTTTGCGGCCGCCGCATTAAACAATAAATTTTTCACCACTCACTGTCTTCGGCGTGGAGGTTCCCAGTACCGATTCATGTTTGCTCCACTAGGGAAGCGTTGGTCGTTGAAAATCATCCGATGGTGGGGAGGATGGGCCGAAGGCGAGCATGTAAGTCCTTGCTGATCTTTCACATGATTCCGGTCCGACATGATTTTTCAGGTCGATACACTCATGCGCTACCTGTTGGATTCCCTTCAGAGCTATAAATCTGGACACGGAGATGCTCTTTACCCTTTCCGCACAGAGCCAGACAAGAGTTTTATGGGGGAGCATAATTTGCTGCAAGCGGCGACAAAGGCAGAATTAAATTCGCTCGGGAATACGATCTTGACCAGGCTTGATGGCATGACTGCCTCGAACGCCTCCCCTGCCGGGTCCTTACCTTCCATGGACACCATCTCGGCTGTTCTGTCTGCTCTCGGGACGTCAACATCTTCACTGTCCTCGGGAGGTAGGCAGACTACGATTGCTGACCTGGGTAAATTTGTGATGAATCACAACTCCGAACGCTTGCCAGCAATCGCAATCCCGAGAACTCGTGACGGTTCCCATGATGGCCAGATGACAGCTATGTCGGAAAGTGGCTCGGGTCATGGCAGTGCTGCCACGGACTGGTCCGACTCGAATATCATCCCCGTTGCTAACACCATCATTCCGAAGCTCGGGAAGAGCAACATGGCGTGGAAGCGGGCCATCGAACAGTGGTATGATGGGGATCCGGTGAACGGCCTGACTACCGCCTTGAAAGATTGGCCCGCTGAATGGCATACCGGTGAGACGATGCGCCTGAAGAACGGAACTTTGTATTCCAACCGCAAGCTCATAGCTGAAGAATACAAGAGGTGAGTAGCTTCTCTACACCGCACATCCTGTAATTTACAGCTCCACAGTGTCGGTCTCGACGACAACGCCTTCAAGCAGAGATATCCAGAGCATACAAATGTCACCAAATTACTTGCTGCTATACGCAAACATAATGGACTTGTCCGACGTTCGTCGGATTAATTCACGGTTGTCAATCTATCGTTTCTTATCTGTATCTTCCATATATGATCTAGTCCGACAGCCATCTAATCTACGTTACAAACATTCATATTTCTTTAGCATTCCTATACATCTCTTATTTCCACAAGTACCTTGAGTCCTTGTTATACCTTATATATTCCTCTCAAACCATATACATTCATATATTCTTACCTTTTGAGATGTGTTCCGCAACGTTCATGAAGTGTCAATCCGGAATTCAAATGGGTTTTCTTGCTTAATACCTATATATTCCAAATATCTTCTTTGTCAGCTAGCTGGGATAAATATATTGTTGGTATTGGATGGCAACATGCATGTGTAAAACAGTGGGAGTCGGTAACGCGCCAAGGCCGCTCCCGCTCAAGGGGGCTGGAACCCTAAAGGGACGTGGCTGTGCCGATCATCCGGCGATCAAAGAGGTGGGGCGGTGTGATAAGATCGTAAATTATAAGAAATAAGTCATTTCAAGGGCCAGGTTCCGCCGAAATCGGCCTCAGATTGCCCAGGGTTTGCCACTCGGCATGTTCAGTTTTTAATCGGTCTTCAGACCGATTTCGATCAACCTTGACATGGCGATCTTGCCACTTTCAGACATATCTAACTTTTGCACGTGATGTTTACCTTTACTTGGGTTTTCTCCCATTTCTCCCATTTCTTCCCATTTCTCCCACTTTGTTTGGCGTTCTCTGGCAAATGTCCCAAATCTGTGGGCCGGGGCCTCGCTCCGGACACGAATGAGTACGCTTTGTCGTCGCGGGGTACGTTACGTCTGGCCTGGACAGGTCACGTGCTGATGGATTTGCGTGCCCCGGGGCGGCAAGATCGCCATGTCAAGGGTTGATCGAAATCGGTCTGAAGACCGATTAAAACCGAACATGCCGAGTGGCAACCCTGGGCAATCTGAGGCCGATTTCGGCGGAACCTGGCCCTATTTTTCCAAAACTTATCTCTCCTTCTCCCTCCATCCACTCATGTTGCTCTCATCCAGTTTCGGGCTTCATCTGTTCCCCCTTCAATCCTTGGGTATGGACCTCTCCTGCCTGCCGATTCCTTGTACCAACAAAAAGTATGGTATGCGCAAGAAGGGTACGCATCACCTCCAGTATACGCATCAGCTTCTTCGGAGGTCTCGTTGTTTGCGGGCACGACGACCGGGCCCCACACGGCGCCAGCCGCTCTGCAGCAGTCCTACCTCGTTACGGCTGCATTCCTTAGCCCTCGTCGCATTTCTATCGCGTATCTGGTCAACCAGAAGGTTCCAAAATGTCTCCCGAGCCGCCCAGACGTCCTTGTGGTCTTCAAAACTCTGTTTGGCGTCTTCTACCTCGCTGGCACCGTCACCATGCTCGTTTACGCTCGGAAGGAGCATCGAACTGAGTTGGTGTTGCTGAGCGGGGGAGAGTTGGGACGGCGGTGCGTTATAGATCGACTCTCTCTGGATGTAGCTTATATCCATCCTAGGTGATCTTTATCCTTGTCTCGTTATCGGAGCACTATCACTCTATTGCTCCTAGCACTCTCACGACCCTTTACGCCGTCGCTGGCACCACGTTCTACGCCTATCCACTTTGGGGTCTCTCCGAGATACGCGCTCTCCCGGTGTACCTTTACGCCGACGCCGCCGCGGCTGTGTCCCTGTTCGCGCTCATCTTCCTCGAGAGTACGAACAAGCGCAGCCTGCTCATATCGACGGATCCTGTGCGTATCTTTATCATTCTCTTATTCGCGTTCTGACCCGTTCCAGCCGCCTGCGTATGAATCGACATTGTCCTTCCTCGTCAAACCATTTTTCCCGCGTATTGTTCCACTGCTCTACACCGGATACAGTCGTCGCATCACCCTCCCCGAGCTTCGTGATATCCCCCTCTATCTCACACTGGGGGCAAAAACCAAGGCACCTGAAAACCAGGTGCGTTACATGCATGTGGCCGGCGACTGGGATCAGTGAAGAACAAAGGTGTCAATCACCTCTTTGGCACCTTTGTTTTTGGCTTTGGATTTGCCCCAGAAACAAAGGTGCCATAAAGATGATTGAGACCTTTGTTCCATGTGTCGACCACATATGGAACACATGCGTGTAACGCACTTGGGTTCTGTTGTAATAATAGCGAGGAGGGCGATTAGATGGAAGAGGTAGTGTAAGATTGCAATAGCACTGTTGGTTGGAAGGCTGCTTTAGAGCAATCAGATGCTCTAGCAGGATTTCACTACAAGCTTATATACTACTGAATGTATCTAGATTATTCTACAAGTGTCTACTTGATCTTATCAATCATATCAGTCAGCTACTCGAATGCCAAGCTAGATTACCAATATTCAACAGGTTCCACATGCGTCGATCTTTGCCTGCAGTGTCAGGTCGGACCCAGCGACGGAGAAGCTCATGGCTGCTCTGGCGATTGAGGATAAGACGAGCAGTCGGTATGTCGCCAAGGCGAGCCTTACGCGCTTGGTTTAACGGTATCTGACCCTGCTATAGAGCACGTTCAGGGCGTTTAGCGGTCATTTTTTTTGAGCCCCATCATTCCGCAGCTGCTGGTATTGACGGGAACGTTCGGTATGTTCCCAAGTTCGTCGACGCGTTATCTATGCTGACCAGGGTGGATAAAGCCCAAGTCACCCTCGTGGAGCAAATGAGCACGTTCGTGTCTGACAAGTCCATCCCCAAAGAACGCGGAACATTGCTCGTCGCGGCGTACTTTGTCGTCTACGGTATGTGTTGCATTCATCCTACTCGTTGAAACGGTGCACTTCTTATATGACTAGGAATAGCTAATTGATAGGTATTGCGAACAAACACCCAAAACAACCAACCACAACCAATCTACCTCCAAAGATCTAAGTGCTTCTCTTTGTGAGTTCGGGTCCGAGCCGTAGTATGCGACCAGCAGGTTTGAACAAACACAAGTTTGATTTATAGGCTTCTAACAACACACTCTACAACGTACTAGCAATATGCAACCGCCAACAACAACACTGCTAGGAACCTAGGGATGGTCCGAGGGGTGTGTTTTATATGGGGGGTGGATACAAGATGGCTGGACCGTTAGGTCGAGAACACCAGGGCAGAGTATGTAGGTTTGTCAAAATCCTCGCTAAGGGCAATCCCAAAGACTACTGAGGCTAACAACAAATGACTTCAATCCTCAAACGGCAAGGCAAGTTGGGGGCTTCCCAGAAGAGTCCTTGAACCGTCGACCTATTCCTTAACCAAGAACAGGAACCTTTCCGCTTTTATCGGCACTAGCTCACTACAAGCGTCCAGCTAGCGACCCAACACACTACGACAGAGCTTCCGTCTATGTCAGGGCGAAGGCGAAGTAACTGACAAGTTATAGCCAAACTAGAGGTGGGGGCACCTAGTCCGTCTTCTTCTTAGTGGGCTCAAGCCAACACACAATCCACCTAGCAAGCGATCCAACACACTACGGCAGAGCTTCCGTCTTGCCGGGGTGAAGGCAAAGTCACTAGCGCAAACTGCAGCTGGGTCTCGAAGAGAACACCCTTATTTTATATGTGGAGGTCTAGGACCAACAACACGAAATCCTCAACGTAGTCACTCGATGTTTCCAGAGTCCACAGTCTACTGATTCCAATATAAAGACTACAAGTGAAGTTCGGTATCAACCTCCACTAGCAGCCTGAGAGCACCAGCACCAGCTTCGTCCAAAGTCTGGGGCGTAATGTTCTTAGACCCTAGTCTGCTCTGCGCTCCCTTTTATACTACTAGGTTCAAGATACATGTGAAAAGCGAGCTGAATAATACAATAAGCAATATTAGATAAAGAGAAATACGGTCAGCCAATGAGACGACTGCCATTTTGGTTTTGGGACAGGTTTGGTATACGCCAGGTCAGCCTCGCTGACCGACTAGTGTTCAACCGTGGGTATATCAACTGATCCTCAGCCCTCCGTCTATGCCGAGCACCACTTCCGGACCAACCGGCGAAGTAGTAACCGGTGGTCTAGGTCATCTCTACTCCGTCAGAGCGTCGATCTATTACATCTAGGCGATGCAGTGTTGCGACCGACATCAAATGGTCATAGTTCGTTTGTCAGGACGTCGATCAACCCTCCGGTCATCGGTACAGGCTGTACGATTGTCCCTAGCTCCGTTCCAATAGCCTGCTTGCTATTCCGTTCGTCCTAGCTGCCCAGATCGGGCACTAGCCTCGTGTTGTCTCATCTCTGGTGTCGTGTTATGTCTTTGTCAAAGCCCTAGCCGGTCGCTAGTCGGGTCATTCCGCCTATCGCCGTCTAGTCGCTTATCTAGAGATTAGATAGTACCACCGGATCTCGCACCGAGCTTCCTAGCTCAAGGCACGGCTCCTAGTTGCACCTCCATCGTAGATATCCGTCTGCTAGATCATCGCTAGCTCCTTCGCAAGCCATCTCTGGACTACTAGAGTCTCCTAGGTCATGTCTCATGAATGTATAGGCGGTGGTTTAATCCCTGGTTGTTTATACACTCGACTAGCAGCTAGCGCGTCACACTAGTGTAGCCTCGTGCTACAGTCAGCAGTTAGGGCTCGCTCTGACTCTCCTTTATATCACCTAACAAGTGGTCTGTGTACTAGCTAGGATGCTAGTAACAACAGAAGCGCTAGTTGCTTCCCGTTGTATAAATACTGGTCATAGGAAATCGCAAAAATAGCCCTAGATGCCGCGCATTTATGTTACGCCGTTTCATCGTACTCGTCCAAGTTTTCGCGCTTGTTCCGATGTGAACCTCAGTATCGTTGGCGATCTCCAACTACGTCTTTGCCAAGAAGGTGAGTCTCACTCGAGCCCTGAATGTTTGCAGTACAGTTTTTAAATTTTACAAGGTCAACGCCTTCATCGTGCTCTAACGTTCAGCGCTCACGGGCTCACTATACGCGAAAACGCTCCGTCTGACGTCTATGGCGGCGCGCGAACTCGGTCAGGTGCACATTCCCTCCACTTTCTGGAAATGGCGAGCAGTGCTGATCCACGACACACAGGGAGCCGCTACGACTTACATGTCCGTGGACGTCGAAAAGGTCACCAACGGCTTCCAGACGCTCCAAGAACTCTGTCGGCCGTGATGACCATCATCGTGGCGTGTACGCTGCTGTGGTACAAGGCGGGCTATGTGATGTTTGCACCGTTGCTGTTTATTGTGACACTAATTTCTTCGACAAGTATGTGTTCATTGCCATCATCTTAAACTTTTTTTCGTTTTGTTTGCTGATCATGTGTCGGGCAGGTTCTATCAGCCGCTTCGTCGGCGCCGCCCAAAAGGCATGGCTCAAGGCCGTCGATGTGCGGATCAAACTCCTCGTGCGGCTCTCTCTTTCATTCAGTGCAACGAACGAAGGGACACTGACCGCGATTCCATGTAGACCTCTCCCCATCAAACTCGGAGCATACGAAGCCGCGCTCGGCGCGAAAATCAACGCCCTCCGCGAGATCGAGATAAAAGTGCTCGGGTCGTTCTTGTACTACATATCTATTGCGGGGACGCTGTTGAATATTGGCGGGAGCGCGTCGTTTCTCGTCACGCTTGCGGCCTATGCGGTGATGCTTGCGAATGGGTGGGGCAGCCTGCCGCCGCTGGACGTTAGTCGGGTCTTCACGTCAGTTCGCTTCTAAATGGACTTTTGTGTGGATCAACTGACGGGAATGTGTACTTACAGGTTGTTCACTATTGTCAACCTGCTCAATGGTGTGGCGCTGCGAGATCACTTCACTCACTCCTACCTCGCCGTCTGACTGACCATCGCACCAGGCCCGCTGAGCTCGATCGGCCAGACCCTCCCGCAGCTCTTCGCATCCTTTGCCTCCCTCGGGCGCATCCAGGGCTTCCTGCAGCTCCCCGAGAAGCCCGCCGACTCGGTGGACGCTGTGGTGGACGATGTTAGCGCCGACGGCATCAAGGAATCCACCGTCGAGGTTTCCTTGAAGGGATGCACGTTTGCGTGGGACGACAAAACGCACGTCTTGAAGGACATCTCGCTTGAGTTGGCGCCGAGGCAGCTGCATATGGTTGTGGGATCGGTGGCTAGTGTAAGTCTAGATTCCGATTGGGATGAATGAACGTTTGGGGATAGGGTGGGATGCTGATTGATGTATCTGGCACAGGGCAAGTCGAGCTTACTGATGTCGATATTGGAGGAGACGACGCTGGTGGAAGGCAAGGTCAGGGTCAAGGCGCACAAGGTACGCTGGAATAACATCTTCTGTGTTTCCGGTCAACAATGCACTCTATCCAGATCGCGCTGGCGAGCCAGACGCCGTTCATCTACCCGGGAACTCCCCACGCCAGTGAATCGTCAACTTCATTTAGTGTAAATTCTGACTGATGTCCTTGGTAGATATTCTGCTTGACAGCCCGTATGACGAGGCATTCTGCCTGCGTCAGGACATCAAAACGTTGCCGCGCCGGGACATCACCAAGCTCGGCGATAAAGGTACGAACATCGATTCGGGCTTGACATTGCTGAAATATGGTTAGGAACCACCCTTTCGGGCGGACAGCGCCAGAGGCTGGTACGTTGTGTTTGTGTGCTCACTCCGCATGAGCCCCTGCTCCCCAGATCGCTGCGACTTCTAGTGCGTGTAGATCTACAGCAGCGTTTTTGTACCCATCCATCCACGATCGTTTTCGGTGCTGGTCCCCCCTCGAGTTTGGAATCCAAGTGCGTCCATGTGTCATTTCTTGCCGAGTCTATACTAGAAGAATGGGAGTGGGACTCGCCCATTTCCTTTTGTGGGAAGCGAGTCCCATTCTTGATCCCATCAACAATGGGACTCGCTGAAGAAATGGGACTGGGGAGACCGCCGCCAATCACATAGTGACCCGCTGTCACGCAGTCCCAAGGGGATGAGGTTCTTGAGGCGGCACAAATGCATGTAATGATCCGATGCCGATACCCGGCAATATTCGGCACCCGCTCAGCTGCTCAAGTTGCGAGTGGAATATTTAAACAGGAAAGTATATAGATAGTACAATTGAAGAAAATATTAATGTTGACCATGATCAGTGTTTAGCTCTGGAGAACTTGGTTTCTGACGTGCCGCCTATTCCGAGCAAACACGCGGCCTACTGTCGGGCGGTCAAAGCCCGCTCAAAAGGCAAGTGTGTCTATCCTTCCTGCGCTTTCTTTCCCCCCATCACCATTCCGCCATCCTGAAGCTATCCTAACCCCTCTACTCGATGCTGAAAGGCCGTCCTTGAATGAATCAAGTCCGCCGCAAGACATGGCAACATCAAGCTTCTCACCGTCCTCGGCTGATCAAGATATTGCGAGCAGCACGTCTGAAAACTATACAATGCTGAATCTTCTCTCAGTATCAACTCGGCTCGAAGCTCGCTACGCTCTTTCACTCACCGTTGCTTCAACCTGCTTTCCTTCTTTCTTCAAGTGGGTGCACAACAGCCGTCTTTGCATAAATCAAGCCATCTGCAACATCCACCGAATGTCAGAAGATCACGCAAATATTATGCAATACTTGGTCGCAGCCTCGCTTCAAGCAACATTAGGATTTGTCTCAAGACTGGGTTCGATAGCAAGACGTCTCGGGCTTCCACATTTCAAGACTTCAAACCGAGTAGCATTCAACTTCAAGCTGTTAAGGCGTGCGGTGGCCTATCTGTACCTGCATTCTAAACGACTACTGCGGCGGCTGGCGAGCTAGAACGAATAATTTCTCTGTTACACTCCTGTGTTCTGTTCGCCACCGTTCTCTCACCTTCAAAACTCTGCAATCATACACCGATACGAATCGCGTCGCCTCAGATATTTAATGCAAGTGCCAATATCAGGTTGGGCATGAATTTATCACATTTTTGTGTCAACTGAGAATCCAACATCCTTTTTTCTCCACCAGCTCTTATGACTACATGCTGCTTTTTCCACTGACTTCCCGGGGGTACTGGCACATTTCTTCTGATTCTAGTGTTTCCAGTGAGTCATCTTTTCTCAATGCTCTAGATTTCCATTCTTAGCTCCTTTATGTCTAGCTTTTTGGGAGTACATATTCTTTCCGCGTACGATTTGTCCTGTACCCCTCGCATGCACTTTACCCCTGTATGTTTCTCACTCGTCTAATTTAGCTGTTCCATCGCTGGGAGCATATCAGCAAGTCCGTTTCCGACGCTAAAATTTGGGTACACGGCCATTGAGTCTTGACCGCCTGTAGGGCAACACATTAAATTCTTATTTGGTTTTTCCCCTTTGCGGCAGCAGTCCGGCACGTTTCTGCTGTGCTGTGGTAACCCTTCGCTCCACCTTCTTCGAACCTACCGCTCAAATTTCTATTCAGCTGGCACGTCGTGTAGGATTATTGCGCTCCAGAGATGCAACTCGTGGCATCCACTGCACCGCCGATGTTACAGTCAACTTTTCTCTCGATTTACTCCCTGCCCGTGGTCCCCATGAATGGTAGTCACAGCATTTCTATTCAATTTTTCGATGTCCTGCACGCGAGGCACTAGGTAGTGGTGAGTTAATGATTGGTCTGGTATGTTTTCAGTACCGCTGACCCAGCCCCTCAAGCTTCATTACATCGGCATCACCCAGGACAGCTCATTCACGTCCTTTTGTCGCTCCGGACGCGTCCCCAACGTCCAAAAAAGCCAACAGATGCACCAATGATGCGTTCCTGGCAACTCTTTTGCATCAAGCTCCCATACTACAGTATTTCTGCTCGTGCATGTGTCCGTATCGCCACTGACAATTTGCTCAGGCCCAACTCTCCAGTTAACATTCCGATTGAAATTATGGCCATGGTGGGACGGGGAGGTGTACCTGCTGTGATGTGATTTATACCACTGTATGTAGCCTCCGTAAGTAGATAGATATCGCATGAGGGAGTTGAATCGTTGAATACACATTCGAACCGGTTTGCAAGTCAAAGTTGAGGGGACCGTGATGTTGAACTTTGTTAATAATTTTCAGCAAACATGTCTGCTCCTCTGCCGGAGCGAAGCGAAGGCATGTCTTGTTAACCTTACCACGATCCTACCTACCTAAATAGGAAAGTGCTCGGTGGGTACAAAAATCGGCACCGGGTGCAAAACTCTTCAGAATGTCGCAAAATACAAGGTATGTTAATATGTGCTAGCTTAATACCTCCCCGGGACATTCACATATTCTATATTTCTCTCCGGCCCCAATCCGGCCCTCTGTAGCTGTGCATCCGTTATCGGAAATGGCCGATGTCAATGCCGCGGTATTGATGTACATCAACCAATCACTCCGGTCTTGCCCGCCCATGCCCCCTCATAGCGCCTGATCAGGCTGATCTTGATGTGGAGGGGTCACAGATTCACCGGCAAGCAGACTTGCCGAGTCCCATTTTAGCCGAGTCCCATTGTTGATGGGATCAAGAATGGGACTCGCTTACCGAAAAAGGAAGTGGGTGAGTCCCACTCCCATTCTTCTCGTCAACCCTCTTTCTTGCCCCTCCCTTCCCCCGGCATTTCAGTCCGACTTTGACTTCTTCGTGTACGCAGTAAGCGCTTTTCCGCACTGCGCCCAAGTCGCTGCCGCACGTCGCTCGCAACTCAGCACTCCACTGTCCGTCTGCGATGTTTCCAATCGCGTTCCGTTTTTTTTTAAAAAATTGCGGAATTGCAGCGCAGTCGTCGGTAATGTTACTCGCTCGTCGTTCTGTTGTGTTCACCTCATCATGATCGCAATCGCGGCCCCGGGAATGCGGGGGGTCATGTATGGCGCGGTGCGTGGCCTCCGCGGCGTCCCTGTTGGGACAGAGGTAAATATTCGTCGCTCATTGAACAACCACAGACTCGAGGGAGGAGCTATCTCGCAAGAAGCACTTCCGCTGAAATGCTTGCTCGGTGTCTACAACAGCAGTACTAGTTTAATCAAGACCCAACGAGCAGAATGCGAGTTGCTTGATTAAGGCAAAAACGCAACTACTAACCAAATCCTAACTACTTTCCCCTTGAATGGTTTAGACTGTGCCGCCGAGTACGGGTCTTTTGAACACTTTAAGAAGGTTCAAGGAGCACAGATAATCCAACAGAGGTTGCGAGGAACAAGCCTGTTTTAAGAGGTCTAGTCCGAAGTGCAAGGTTGATTTAGAGTATTAGACCTCTTTGAGCAATGCCAAACGAGTGCCTAAGCCAACAAATCGAGTTTGAAGCTTTAGAAGCTTGAGCCAACAATCCCAATCCTAACAAGGTGCCGTGTTCTCCAAATCCCAAATAATAAGCCTTCCAAGGCTACTGTAGTGCGGTGCCGTGTTCTCAATCCTAATAAGCTCTCTCTAGCTTCTTAACCGTTTCCAATCCCAAGATCCCGATCCAACAATTGATATTAAGTTACTCGTGCAGACGAAACAAAACTTCTTAACGAAGTCAGTCCTGGGTGACAAGTCCCGAATCTCCGTCGTTTATCAAGCAATACCCGGTAAAGGCTAATGCTCTTAGTGACAGAAAGTTCAGTGCCTATCCATGCCAAAACCTCCTCCTTATATACTGTACAATTACGCTTACAATACAATGATTAGTCTACTGGCTGGTATATGAGTAAGGCGTCCGTAGTTAATCACGTGTGGTTAAATATATAGGATCCTCGTGTGTCGACCCCTTAATGCTTGAGTGTGTCCGGTGTGACTGCTCCCTGTTCGATCGTGTAGACAGTCCCATCTTCTATCCTCTTGTCCCCCGTTCAGGACCTTCAGTTTTAGGTAGACGTAGGTACTGGCTTTGGGCCAGTACCTTAATCAGCCCAAACCGCCAAGTGGTTGTGGAGATATGCGAGTTACCGTCCTGGCCTGGCTCAAGTAACCAAATCAGGATGGCAACAATGATCGGATAGTTGATAAGCGAAGTTCAACCACAGCCGGGGTAACCGGTTACTGTTAAACCCGAATCACCTGACCCGTCGCGCAAGGCTCCCTCTGTAAATCAAGCACAACAAAGTACTTGAACGCTTAACCAAGACCCCATAGTGGTGCCCCGGATCATCAGAGAGGATGATTAATATTGCCCATGTTTGTTTGTAGGCCCCACGATGCCTTGATTAAGCAGCGATGCTTAATCTTGGCAATTAAACCCTTAATCATGGATGTCAACCAGTATGAACTTTCCAGTTGATGCATCCCAGGCGGACTTGATTAAGGTCCTCATGCAGGATAAGCCCTGATTAGCCATATAGGACTTATGCTAATCCTTTGGAGCAGCGCGCTACGTGATTAAGGTGGAAATCGGCAAATTCCTTGCTATTTCACCCATGGTCCGTTTCACGGCTTATCACCGCCTCCAATGTACCACGCCAGCTCGACGATGCATCAAGCCCGCGCAGATTTTCCCGAAAGAATATCAACCACCGGCAGGCACATGAACTTCCTTCAGGGGTTTTCTTTTTCTTTCCTGCTGCTGTTTTTTCTCACTCTGTTAACATGCACAATCACAGTGGTTTTCAAATGGAGCACGTTGTTCGTTCCACATTGCTCTTGACATCTTTCCGGATGCCGGTTCCCAGTGAGTCACTCTACCACTTACACTAGTTCCCTCTGCTGTCTGCACTTCAAGATTTCGACGTCTCTCGCAGCCGTCGCAATATGAATCAATTGTACAATGTCAGGCAGCGGCGATGTATCAAGAAAAAAGACCGTATACGACTCAAGCAAGTTCGTCGCCATTTAACGTTGTAGCCCATAGTAATTGTCAACATCATTTGCAAGCTCGTCCTCGAGGCTCCTGGACGATTGTTAGCGGACCTCGTCAGGGGATTGTAACTCTGCGGGCGAGCCGACGAGTCGGATACGACGCTCACTAATATAGTGCGTCTAAATCTGGGGTGACCTTCCGCCCAACGCCGAAAGAGTGGCTCTCAATGCCTATTGAGCGAGCAGATTGTTTTATCATGAGAACGAGAGATGGCTCCACACGGTCCATGAGGGTCATCGCTTGGGACGCGTCGCACTGATGTTCGGCCTCCGTAACGAGTGGAGTCACTAGGAAGAACATACCAATGGCGTCGGGATCGCCGGTAGTTTGGCGCATCCGTTCCCGTTGCGTAAAGTAAGAATTTCTCGTCTGTTTGTCGATCACTGCAAGAGGGACATTGACAATGTTGCGGATAGCAATTCTGCGCCGTGCCTTCGGACCGGGCGCGAGCGTAACAAGTTCAACAAGCACGAGCAGAAAGGTGAAGTACGGGGGTGGAGAGTGGTACAACACGCCCATAGATCTCACGGCGTAGACCATGAGATGCACACGAATGAAGTGGTGGTTCAAGAGGGTTTTGCAGAGGTGCATGGTAAGGGCGAAAGTCTGGTCGTATGAGATACATTCCGTCTTGTGCTCCGGCCTATCACCAGCGGGGTCCATTGGGTGGATCAGAAGTAGCTTCTGCACCAATGCTTCCTTTGACATACTTCGTCGCAATAAAACATGGTGGTGCACTGCATCATTCGTGGTATCAGCGGAGTCAATCCAGTGAAAGAATTACGAACCCTGCTACAAGCTTTTGCCCTCTTTTGATCCCAGGCAAAATTCTTACACGCCGCGCAAGTTCCACCTTTGCGGTCCTTCGGTACACGCACAGCATGATCTGGGATCACGATCGCGCCCGGGCGATCCATAGGCTGAAGGATAGTCCGCTTGGAGAAGGAGCATAGGACTGAGATACCCCGGGAAGTCTTGGGATGCCTCAACCTCGGTCGAAAGCTTCGCAAACGCAGCGATCGTCGCCTTGTCCGTCGGGTCCACCGTTAAGGCGCCGGCAAGATCGACGAGGGCCTCCATACGTCGTGCTTGCCCCCAGCGCGCACAGGCACGTCGAAATCTAGCCTTCAGGTCTCGAGGATCCCGTAGAAGCGCCTGCGTCGCACTAATCTCTGCCTTTTGGTACCTGAATGACTGCGGTCAAGCATCCGACTGGCTTGATTGGATTTTAACACTGACTGTTTGAGTCTGAGCTCTACCAATGCCAATTTTGCGAGATAGATAGGAGAGTTCGTGGAGTCGATCTTGTTTGCGCGTTCGTACAGCTCGCCAGCGTCTTGAAATTTCCCTTCTTCAAAGAGCTTTGTGGCCTGCGTGGATGGTCATGCTGAGTTCTACATTCGAGGCTAGAGCCTCGAGATGAGATTACCTGATCATTCAAGCGAGTCGCTTCGTCTGGAGAGCCGGCCATGGTGGGTGGAAGAGAAGAACCGAAATGCGGCTGTGCTCATGCTTTCTCACGGCCGCTCACATGATCGCTCACTCGACAGACCGAAAAATTCGTTCACGAAGACGTGTTTGATGACGTCGGCAAGTTCGATGCTGGTTGAGTTTCTTTGCGTGACGGTTGACTATACTTAATGGGACGATGCTCGAGTCCGAGCCCACCAAATAGTGAACAGAACATCGTCGACGTTACGTCGACAATATTCCCTTTGATACAAGGTGGACATCTCGAAGGAACACACCGAATTCAGTGGGTGAGCGTGGGAATATAACGAAGATTACATTTCGGGAACACAATCTTATGACAATCTCGATCTCTTGAACTCGTTTCCAACAGACATCGACCGAGAACAAAAGACACAACTAACCTTTTCGCGCTTCGACGTTCAAGGCCAGAAGATTTCTAGCATTCATTTACGAGTTCATCTTTGGGACTCTTTCGCTCAACATAATTGGAGGATCGTGGCTCGGAAAATGGCAACCCGTCAAGTGTACCGTCTGGTCCAGCCGATCGCGAACAGAACGGCTCGCGAAACCCAACGATCCTTTCAACAGCCCGGCCAGAGCTGAAATTCCAGAGTGCACAAAGCACAAAGGCGGATATTCTGGGGCGCAAACGGATTTGGGTGGACTGTTCTGAATATCGCGATCAGTTTGGAGGTCTGGACAGGATCTTTTGAATGCCGGACCTGCTTTGCCTTAACTTTTCGTTCAACTGTCCCCCTCCCAGCCTTAACTCCATTAACCCCTCCGAGATGCTTTTCTTCTCAATATCTAACACCCAAAGGTTATAGACAGAAAATCAGTTTCTCACTTAGATCTATATAGGCGACGTAGAACGCGGGTCGCCGCCCTCCGCGACGTTGTGAGATTCGGCGGTTCATTTTAATTTTTGAAGTCGATGTTCGGGGTGCGGATGTTTGCGCGCGTTCTCGAGAAGGCTTGAGAGTGGGGATTGGCGCGCGCGGGAGGAGCAGCGGGGAGCGTTTGCCGATCTCTGTGTGGCGGAGCTTGCAGCTCGTCGTGTTTCCCGTTTTTGGGGGATGGGTCGAGCAGGCTGCGGGCTTGCATTTTCTTTTTTTTTGGGGGGGGAGATGTTGGATCTCTTCGGAGCGCATCAAGTTCCGCTCAAGCGCTCCCTGTATTGAAGATATGGACTTTAGAGGGAGTACAAGAACTTGTTTATTCAGTGGTAGTACTGCTGCTTGAATACAAAATAGCATAGATACAGAATGTATAGATATCAAGGGAAGTTGAGCAGCATGTGGTGAACATGTGGTGCTCCTAGAAACGAGCACAAGGAAATATATAGGAGGCAAGATGCCATCCTTCGTGAATAGACAGGAGTGCATGGATATGATAGATGCATCTGAGGTTTACATCCCAACACCCTGCTCCTTCTTTTCTCTTCTATCCTCCCCTTCCGTTTCCTTCTCTCCTCACTCTACCCAATTCATACCTCTCTCGCTTGACTGTTGATTCACCGTGGTTCTGTCTTCGGATTTGTTACCCTACCATGGGGTGTTGAAAGTATCGAGGGCCAATGGCTTACGGGGCTTCTTCTGCACTGATCAACCCTCATCTAAATTTGGAGAAAGTACAGATAAAAGATCTCGTGAAGTGGAGTAAGGCTTGTCTTCGTCAAACAAATTGATCTAGTGGGACAGACCGAGGAACGAACGAGAATGCATCGATGCACCGTAATTTCATGCCGTCAAGACCGCGGCCACGTAGAAATATTGGTGAAGTGTTGGGATTGCGAGGAGGATTGCAAGATCATGAATCGATGACTAGGATGAACCTAATCGCACGCAGCAGGGTGCATGCGCCGTCGACAACGCAGAGCGGAAAACCACAAGAAAAAAAATGACACCGCTTATACACCCACGGCCAACCGCAATAATGGCGCTCTCTTTCTTTCGTTTCGCCATAGTGCTTTTCGGGGCGAATTTTCTGTGACGTCTTCCTTGCTTCCTTGTTTCTCTGGATGGCTGAATCTTGGCCCCTTAGATTGTTTCCACCGATATACACTCCTCTGTGGTCGGCTTTCTCTCACCGGCGACGGCTAGGACTATTCCGGGCACCAGCTCGACACTCATTATCACAAATTCATGTTCTGCAATCAAAACTTTCGATCCAAGTTCTGTATATGTCTTTACTATGGTGGTGGACCCTCAAACACTCTTTCAAGCCCTGCGCTTGAAGAATTCCAAGAACATCAGTGTACGTTCGAAAGCATTCAGACTCAATTTCCTCGGAGATGTTTCCACAGTCCACGTGTGCCTCGGAACGGTATCGGGTGGGTGGTATTGGAAGCGCAAGTACGACTTTTTCGCTTTCCTTCCTTTGGTACAAGTTCTCTCTTTCCTGTGGCTGGTTTACTTCCTCATTGACTAGCACATTCTCGCTCGTCTCATGGCTTTGCCACCTGAGCCTTGTACATCTTTCGTCCTCGAATTTAGTACTACATTGTATGCCCCGACAGTCACCGCACTGGACTGCAGACATCCTGATTCTTGCCCTAGTGTTCCATTTGGAAATCACGACTTTCTGTTTGACTACCACTATAAATTAATCGTTTTCTAACATTTCTGTTGAGAATACATCTGACATGGTCCAACTGTGAACTACTTCACTGGATATCTTGTCTGGGCTTGAATTTAGATGGTATGCATCGTCGACGTCATTCCTCACGTGAAAATCACGACTTGCTAAATTGGGACGTAAATCCGATAAATCCGAGGCCCGAGTACCTCCCGTTCAGTACAAATAAAATACCAAAGCTCCGAATTTGTGAAATAGACATTATCCCCTGCATGCTGGGGTTTTCTGAGGCATTTTGGTGCAGGTTTGTGTGCTTCAGATGGCAAACGGCGGTTGTGGCTATGTTGATGGGGCATCTAAATTCAAGCCCAGATTAACCGGTCTATCTACTGACAGTATTCCCGTAGACAGATCAGTTACCAGTCTACATCATTGCGGGAACGGTTTTTGGAGAATTTTTTCACGTGATCTTTTTGGGAATTGAATCCGTTCCCGCAGCGTTGTGAGAACGGTTTTGGGAAAGACTTTTTTTGGGTGGCTGTGCGTTCCCGCAGCGTTGTGGGAATGGCTCTGTTGCAGAACATGAATTTGTGATGATGAGTGTCGAGCTGGTACCCGGAATAGTCCTAGGGGGATTATTTGCAGGATGTATGAAATCCCTGGGACAGCAGGAACTAGGATCGCCCAAGTTCTCCCACGGAACCATTGAACGCTCAGCTCAGATTGGACAAGATTTTCGATGGTTGCACAAGTAACTTATGTAAACTAACTTGCCCTGCCACAAGTAACTTGTAGCTAACTTGTGGCAGGGCAAGTTAAATTTACCCGCACCGTTCCGCATAAGTACAAGTTCCGCACAAATAAGTTAACTTAAGTTTAGCACAGGTAAAATAAGTTAATTGCATGTTAATGTTCACAGGCTCTGTTGCGCTGTTTCGTCCCACTCAGGTGCTTGATTTCACCGTAAATATGAGTTTTAAACATGTTCATTGTGCTTGGTCTGGATCTGAATCACTGTTTTAACAACCAAGTGCAGTGGAGGTGAGTTGAAATACTGTGGTCTGTTGGCCTCGCACTGAACCATTGTGTGGCTAGCAGTCAACTGGCTGGGCTCTACGAGGTCAAACAGCTTGGGTAAACCACAAGAGAAGCTTCACAAGTCACTGGGAGACAAAGGTTTGGGAAGGGAAATATAACTTGATGTTCAACAGTTCGGTGCCATGGATGGCCTTGATGAACATTGTCCCTCAGTCATGGTTGATGCCAGGGTTTTGTGGCGAAGCACTCGTTCACATACACAAGGCCGGGGGACCTAGGGGCATTATTTGATTGCTAGCTAGCTTCTCACTACCTTTAACTGTTTGGTAAAGTAGATTCTAAGTACTTCCTTAGACTTGACTTGGTTTAACTTGGAGAAACCGGTGAACTTGTGGGTAACTGATGCCATCTGATGGCATAAGTTAGTTTGCTCGTGTTAACTTTGTCTAACTTGGCCCGCAAGTTAGCTTAAGTTAGCTCAAGTTAACTTAAGTAAGCTTGGACTACTTCAGTAAGCTTGTTACTTTGGAGTCTATCAAGAGGACGGGGTGTTAAACTTGGAGAAACCGGTGAACGTGGGGGTAACTGATGCCATCTGATGGCATAAGTTAGTTTACACATGTTAACTTGGTCTAACTTGGCCCGCAAGTTAGCTTAAGTTAGCTCAAGTTAACTTAGGTCAGCTTGGGCTACCTTCAATTAACATGTTACCTTGGAGTTAATGAAGAGAACTGTGTTGTTTAACTTGGAGAAACAAGTGAACAGGTAGTAGCTGATCATCTGATGGCATAAGTTAATTTGTCCGTGTTACTTTGATCTAACTTGGCAGGCAAGTTAGTGTGTTGTATAAGACATCGATTGTTTATTCAGTGTTCAAGAGAGTCAGCTCAGTACTTGAAGTGAATCTGTGGTGCTTTAAGACATTTTTGAGTCACTGTCATGCTGTTGTTGTGGTAGAGAAGAAAGACACGCGCCGGTGTCACATCACGCTTACCCCAGGGTAAGCGTGATGTGACAAGCCTTACATGACACAACGCAACCCGATTACTGTATAACACACATTTTTTTGGAACTGGATGAGGGCTAAGTGTTTGAAAGGTGCTTGAAAGGTGCCATAAGACACTTGGACTCACTGTCTCCGCGAAAATCAGGTGATTAATAGCAAATTCTGTCTCGGTAATACAGATTACTGTCAAACGGGGTGGGGACAAGGCAGGTAGGAAATATCAGTACTTCTGGCTCTATCACATTGCTTCTTACATGTCGAAGTACCTCGTATCAAGAAATAAGCTCGTTCCAACAAGAACTGAATCAACTGGTGCCAATTTATGCCGACACAAACCATTCTTTCCTTATATGGAAGATAGAATGGGTTTGAAATGGTTTTCTGGAAGATTTAGAGATAAGACAGGTAGGTGACCCGCCAAGTTAGTACAAGTTGATTTTGCAGCCCGTGGGAAAACTTAAGTTAACTTGCGGCATGCCTGCCGAAAGGGGCAAGTTCCGCACAAGTTACTTTTCATAAGTTACTTTTTACAGACTCCAAGATTTTCCAACGAAGCCTCATCCGAGTCGCCGTTGCACCGCCGCTAAGAATCTTCCAATCATCTGCAGATGGGAGCGGTCATCTGAACATGGAGGGACTGATTTCAGGATATCGAGATTGCTGTGATAGCTCCTCTGCTCCGTTCCTTCGGCATATTTCTAGCATTGTCTGGATTAAATTCCTGAGCCCTTTGATCTCGTCTGTGAACCACAGGACACGTTCAGTCTTGCCAGGATTTTATCATTCGCGTCTTGAAGCTTTTGGAGTTCTAGACCCGTGTCTCCATCGCACTCCCGTTCTGTGGAATATCCCTGACTTTGGACTACAAAGATGCGACGTCAGTTCCCTACTAAACTCAAAGTCTCCCGTGTTGCTAGGCGTTGTCTGCACTCCACACCACGCCGTCCTTTCCGGTAGATATTTGAACTTGGTTTTCGGGCTTGGACGTCCCCGCAGGCAAACAAATCCTGGCTTACTGACGACAGGTTCCTTCATATCTTGTTGCCGAATACCTGCCCCAAGAACTGTTCTGCTGGCATCGTTCAAATCCTCGAGATGCGAGTTTGCCGACCACGTCCACCCCTCAGACCTTCCCACCGTCAATACCATCAACTCCGCGCAGCCCACATCCCCCAACTCAAGCAACTCTGGCAATATCTACGAGATGGCCAACGACGAGTTCCGGGATCATTTAGACGTGCATGCGGGTGACTCCTCGATGATATCAAACCATTCCGAGGATGTTACGATGGCTTAGGGGAATTGAGATCGCCCCGTGCGGCGATCTGGAGGGCGTATGTAACGGACACAACATTCCGTCTGAACCCCCTATACCATTTCTGACTTATTTCCGTACACATTCCTTTGCTTTCTCGCACTCCGTATTTTACGGACACACACACTCATTGACTTCGTCTCATCCCAACATCTCCGCGATCTATTCAATCACTAAATACCTACAAACATCTGATTAGCTATATAAACCCTAGCGTAGATCTTTGACCTCGGTTAATCGGACTACTTACGCCAGTCATTTCGTGCGACCCCCCGTGTGCCGGACTAGCATTCTGCTCTCCGTCACAGGTGGCCACTTGAACAAATTGAAAATGGGGGAGACACCCGGCAAGCCATTCGACCGTGCAAAGAAGTGGGTGTTGAAGCAAAGTGATATTTGAAGAGAAATCTTGCGGGGAAGATGGCGGAGCAAAGAAAAGCGGACTCATTTGCAAATTTTTGTGATTCGTCCATTGTTTGTTCAAGTTCGTTCATTGTCATTCGGAGTTTGAATGACTTGGTAGCTGCTGCGTCCTTCTTGCTTCCTTCCATGCCTCATCTACTCCTACATTTTCAATTCCAGCCCTGCCTCCTATTCCTGAAACCACCTCTGAACTTCTCAAGAAGACACAACGACTTCACGGGAAACATCTGACTCACCTGTTGCCCTGAAGTTCCCGCAGAAAATATGGGTGGCATAAGCTTGGATAGGGGGAGTCCGTTCCATCCACTTGTTTCGCTATCTAACGCCAGCATACCTACCTTTCTCGGAGTTCATGCAACACTCAACACCGCTAACTCCAGGGTGAGTTGACACTTATTCATTTCTTCTGCCCAGCGGCCCTGATTAAGACTTCCTCTGTATAATTGACACCCAGATCAATCGAGGATTAAATCAATACCAAAATTATTTGGCAGTAAGCCATTCAATGTCAGGGAGCTCAAACCTGATTAATCCCTGCGACTCCAGATTAATCGGCAGAAGATCGATGTTTAATCGCATTGCAGGATTAAACACAGCCTCTTGGAGGATACGGATTCTGCGGTGGCTTTGGAGATTTAATCTCACGGCTGGTTACATTGTCGAGATTAATTCTGTGTACCCACCATAGGATTAATCTATGTTGCTGCAGGGAATTGATTGTGGCTTCGAGATTTAATCGCAGAGATGGTTGGGGTGTCTAGATTAATCCTACATACATACAGCTTGTACTACTACAAGATTAATTACAAGATTAATTGAGAAAAAATAGCGGCCCCAAAAATTGGGCTCAGGATTTAATCAGGCCCTCACGGCGATTTGGGGGCAGGATTAATCTGCCGAGCTGATATCACTGCATATCGGGTCGTTGGCGTCTATCACAAAGCCTTCCATGTCAGACGACTGGGACGCTGAAGCTCGATTTGGAACGGAGCTAGACAACACGAGGCAGAAAAGCACAGCTACGACTATACCGCCCTCGTTGTCCATTAAATTTTCACCTTCGTTTCGCCCTCTACCCATACTATTCAACTACACAACTTTCATTCTTTGCGAAATCGACCCGATGCGCTGCTCCCTCTTCATTGCCGTCATCTCTGCCATACACTGCGTTCCCACCCCATGTAGACAGAGGGTCTGTCTACCCCCGTAGACGAAGAGTAGACAGACCCCTGTGTCTAGGTGTGTCTACACTGTTAATCTACCTACATCTACATCTGTCCACTCACCTAGACCGACGTAGACGCACATAGACATATGTACGGTATAACCAAAAGATGGCTTCCTCATGAAGTTGAGCGAAGTGGGTCTACGTGCGTCTACAGCGTAGACGCAGGTAGACCCACGTAGCCGACGGGTAGATGCGGTGCATCTACCCGACGTAGCCGAACGTAGCCGAAGATCAATCAACGGCGCCGAAGGGCCGTCATCTACACGGCGTAGACGTAAGTAGCCGAAGATCGCCGCATGTCGGCACATGTCAATCAACGTAGACGTGGGTACGTCTACATAGCGTGGGAACGCAGTGATAGCCTTCGCCAATGCCAGTGGCCACCACTAACGTCGTCATTAGGGTCTTCAGTGGAGACCAGTGCGATGGAGACGAGGGCCTGAACGAGCCCTGCGACAACCGGTGTAACGAATTCGACGGCCGCCATTCCCTGCAGGTGTGCCATGCATTACTCTTGATTTGCAAGCTGCTGACCATCTGCGATTCGTAGGTTCACCGAACTGGTGCTTTCTGTCTCAAGTTTTACGAAGGTGCAAACTGCAAGGGCAACAAGCAAACAATGACTATTGCCGGACGCGAACCATGCACGAACGTCAACACGAACGACACAGTGAGCAGCTTCACGTGCTCTACCCCTGATTCAGACAATTTTGCTGCATGCTTTCCAAGCACCAAGAAGCATCGGTCGGATGTTGGTCCCATGGAAGTGGACTCTAGGGATTTGTTTGATTAGTTTTTAATTCGTCTGGTTTCGTACCTGCTAGTAACGCTCTGGGTATGCTCAACTTATAGTATGACGGCCAGCACCGCAACTGAGAACGTATCAAGCCTTGGAGCATCTGAATTAACGAACAAATAACTGCACCGCTGCCAAGAAGACAACGACAAGTAGCCGGATGGCTCAGATGCGGCGCACACGGCACATTTTACGTCTGGAATATTGCATTCAGGTACGACACAATTCTCCCCCCAAAATTTACTTTCGTGTACCCAAGGGCTCCGAGGATGAAGACGTTGTTAAGATATTTTGAGGTTTGGAGGGTCCACACTATCCCTCAAAGCGCACCCTCACACCCCAGATCCTTGATGATACCTATCACAGTTCTCTTGACCGAATCCCACCAAATGGGCCCTTTCGGGCAGCTCCGAGACAAAAAGCGGCCGGAGCAGCCCCTAAAAATTGATTCTTTCTTCCAAACGATTACATTAATTCATTCTACATATTGAGACACCTTTCCACCCAAAATTGCAGCCCATTCGCCCTAAACCCAATCCTCACTCCCACGATGCTCCCGCCCAATGCAGCCCGCAGATCCGCGAGCGCAGTCGTCGAGCGCGCAAGGCTCGTCGACGCGAGGATGTACACCCGTTTCGCGTGGAACGTGTTATGAACGTGGTTTGCACAGGCCTCGGTGAATGGGAGGCCGTACGAGACGTCGCAGTTGTTGAAGAGATTGCCGAAGGGCCCAGGCTGGCTAGCGCGGGAAGTCGGTAAGGGTCCGGGATAGGGAGGTACCGCTGGGCGGAGAGTTTCTTGGGGGTGCATTTCGTGCACTCAGTGGGAGTGGACTGACACAATATAGTTGAGGTCAGTTCGCTTGAAATCTATGATTTATAATTGACGTTTGGAAGCAACAGTGATTTAGGGCCGCCCATCCCGCATTCATAAGCGGATTCATAATGCGGCAACAACATGGCTGGCGGCCGCTTCCGATCAGCGGAGGTCGAGGTTTGTTGAGAGAGCTGTGTCCCTGAGAGAGAACGTGGAACATTCAAACAGTGGAACAAGCCAGCGCAGAGTCCTGGAAATTTGAGGAGGACTTGCTGAGAAGGACGGCAAGGACTCTAGTTCCTTAATTTATCGTTGAGAATGGAGAATTATCCGAAACCAGCAACCTGCCGGCTCGATAAAACGAATTCCATGAGAGGTTCCGACTGGCTGAGGCACGTAGATCTGGATTTAACGACCAGAAGGGAGACTGCAATATATTACGACTCTAACGATAGCGGCTGCGGAGATCACGATCTCAGTAAAAGAACACTGCGGAGAATGGTATCGCCCTCACATCAATCGTAGCCGAGATGTACCCATTCTCCAAATTCGATCTCGACTTGGGCCTTCTCCTCACAGTCAAACCGCTCGTCAAGTCCCCGCTCCAGCGTCCGGATGCACATCACCATAGACCGGAGTTTCAGAATGAGATCAGCCTCGCGATCCACGCCATGGTGCCAGCGTATGCAAAAGAGGGCGTCACGATCGACGAACGGCATTGCGATGTCATACAGCACACCCATGCGCAGCGAAGGATCCCGCACCACTGCACGCCGCTCTGAGTTGCCACCCCGGTTGTGGGATACGTGTGTGACGACCATCGTCTGCGCTGGAGGCTGTGTAACCAGCATGCGTCGCCAGCTGGCACCCGCACGGTTGAACGCTTCGGGTGCTTTAGCCCAGGGCATCGCCATGAAGGAGGTCGTATGACCGGGCCATGACCGAAAACTGTATGTGCCTTCATCGACGTCCGGGGCAAAGAACGGAGGGAAAAGTTCTGCCAGCAGCGGGTTCTGGACCGGCTCAGTTGTAGGGTCTGCCTCGAAAAAGAGCGCACGCTGGAGAGTGGGCGAGAGAGTAGTGGCTCTCCATGTTTTGCTGACGAGCGGAGCGACGACGAGGAGGTCGCGCATGGGGAGGTGGGCGAGGATCTGCTCGACGAGCTCGGGCGTGGAGATCACCTCGTCTGTGGCCGTCGACATGGTGGTGGTAAGTGAGAGCGACGTGAAGGGCTGTGAACAGACTCATCACCCTTCTTGGAGATTCCCATGCACCGTGCTAGTAATACTACCATTTATAGAGAGGCTGTCATTAGTACATAATTTAGCTTGTCGAAAAATTTGATTGTAACGCATCGAAATAGGAGCCGGACCTGGTGCGGTTTACATACTTGACGGAATGAAACATGATAAAGTAGGGCGAGCGATATCCAAGCAGAGAAAAACGGAGGGGAGTCAAGAAAAATAAATGTCGTCAATGTGCGTACGGAATTCGAAGCTTCGGGGGAGCGAGAAGTCCTCTGCACCTCAGCTAGTATGATCGTAGGTATTTTTTCCCGGTTGGGAGACGCAGATTCCGGAGGGCCTGGAGGACGAGCACTTGAAAAATACACAGCAGATTCAAAGCGTGCAAGGCGGCGGACGACGGAGTCCCTGATGTCAAACGGACGCGCCAATACCAGAGACCCTAGGAGATCCCACCAGAAAAGAAACTTGAGCAAGAGTAGACTTCAGTGCGGTGACAAGGATGCATGCAATACGGCTATCCAGTAGGCCCCAGTGGAGTGCGACATGGAGGCAGAAGGCAAAAGGGCTCCCTCCGAAATGATCCGATGTCACCGCCACGGCCGCCGGCATGACTGTAACCATGTGTTTCAGAAAAGAGTGAAACTTTGATTCAGACCCGTAATGGTAGAATCCCACGTTATACAGTTTCTGCCTTGCGCAACCACTTCAACATGTGTCAAAAAAAAAAACCCCTTTTCCAGTCCCATTCACTGCGTTCCCACCCCATGTAGACAGAGGGTCCGTCTACCCCCGTAGCCAAAGGTAGATGGACCCCTATGTCTACATGATGTAGATGCAGTTAGTCTACATTCGTCGGTCGACGTAGCCGCATGTTGGCCGACGTAGCCGCATGTTAGCCGACGTAGCCGCATGTAGCCGCTTGTAAGTGATGCAAAGGTTATGTAATGAGCGAGGTGTATCTACGCTGTAGATGCAGGCAGACACACGTAGCCGACGGGTAGATGCACTGCATCTACCTCACGTAAATGAACATAGCCGAACATCAATCAACCGCGGCAAAGGTGCGTCTACATGCGAGCGTAGACGCAGATCGCCGGACGTAGCCGAACATCGCCACATGTCGGCATATGTCAATCAACGTAGACACAGGTGTGTCTACAGGGGGTCGGAACGCAGTGATTGTGATGCATGTTGTCTCAGATGGTTCAAAACTCGGTGTATCTATTGCGGCTGCCTTCATTGAGAATGGACTCAAATAACAATAACGACCCACTGACCCGGAGAGTGCATAACTTACAAAGTGAAGAGTAAGAATATATTTCTACCCTTTTACATGTTGAAATGTATTTAGCGCTGGCGCGCTCTGCTTGCTGCGATATAATTCCCACGGTTTGAGCCTCTGCTAAAATGGATTCTGACACAGTGAATTTTAGTATTCGCAGCACAACAGATGTTATAAATCTGTAAAATACAATCTAAGCTTGTTGTGCTCCTTAGATGCAAGCCTGGCGTCGATTTAGGCGATCTCTGTTGTTTGCAGTGACCTTTCAAACAGTGGTCGAGCAGCCGCCCAACGTTCGATAACTTTTGAGAGATTTCCTTCGTCCTTGTCCAAATCTCTCAGAGGCAGCATGCACTGAGCTCTGCTCCGATGAACATCCATGCGAGTGAGTCCCTCCAGAGCCACAATAAACAGACTCCGAGCAGTTTGTGGATCTTCACCAAAAAGAAACACATCTCCCAGAAAGCAGAGGGCCTTGTGAGCTTCCAGTTTGTCTTTCGACTGTTGTGCATGGCACAAATAAGTTACCGGCCATTGTGACGTGTGCTCAATGGCATCCCAATGGCTGGGATCAGCGAGCCTTTCCAGGGCAAAAGACATAAGCTGACTCTCCCTCCCCCAGATTGAACTGAGGTACTCGTAGAATAGTGTCTTTGCCGAAGTGTGATCTCCTTCCCGAAGTTTGAGGTCTGCCAAAACAAGATCGCAACAAGTGACTCCATCGCGGTATTGCATGGCGTTGAATATAGATCTTGCCTCGTTCAGCTTCTGCTGTACATCTTGTGCTGTTGCACCGATTGTCACGTCGGGCCAAGGCACGAGCATGAATGTGGGGATCTTGGTCAGTATTTTCAACGAATCTGGCATTGATGTCTCTCGCTTCTCTATATTCGGACTTCATGAGGTGGACAGCGGCCTTGCTCATAGCAATATGGAATCTGCGAGCCCGCCCTTTATTCCACAGACACCGAGAATTTCGTTCGCTCTCTGGAGCCGAGTGAGGCTACCTTGGTAGTCACCAAGTTGTATTCTTCATTCGGCCTCAATCCAGAGTGCACTTGATTCCTGATACAGATTTCCAGACAGATTGGCCAGCTTTTTTGCTTCGTTCGCATGGATCTGGGCAGAGCCGGGATCTCCAATTCTGCTCTGGATATCCGCGATGTCAATCAACACCCCGCACTGTCTGTCTGTATCCCCAGACAGCCTTGACAGCGCAAGTGCCTTTTCAGGGAACTGAAAGGCACTAAACGGGTTTTGTTGGTAGAAGGAGCGGTAATATCCAACAGTCTGGTGGAACTTTGCTATAAATAAGTTTATTAGATTGAAGTAAGTAAACAAATGATAGCCTTCTTACCCTCAAGCTCGGGATCACAAAAGTAATCGCAATAAGAAATTCCTCGAGCGATCAATTGTTCTGGCTCGGATATGCCGGACAGTTGCGGACAGAAGGACTTCGGCAATGAAGTAGACTTTCACTTTGTGGTCATCGAGTCGGAAGACAACAGCGGAGATTTGATCCATTAATGTAGTACCGCGCCTCTCTGTAATTCGGCGGAACGAGTTCAGATTAATGATGCAGCGTATTGTCTCAGCAAGGTCGGGATCATCTGCATCCAAGCCAAGGGACAGGACCTGATGCAGGTTTGTCAGATTGAGTGTTATCTGACTGAAAATGTCCTCTAGTTGCGCCCCATTTTATGTCTTGTATAGATCCAGAAGTGCATGAAAATACTTCTGAAGCGGACGGGTGAGAAACCGGGACGGGGGAGAGACCTGCTTACAGTTTATCACCGGCCACTGAGACACATCGGCCACTGAGACAAACGGCCCGGGTGACCTCAGTTGGGGCTATGAAGCTTAGATATTTTGCTTGAGGCTTGATTTGGCATCTATTCAGATTGTATTAGTTTCCGAAGTCCATTAAATCATATTTGCATCCAGTAGAAATTCGTCTCTTCCCAGCAATCAAAAACATGAATTTTGAAACGGCGACAACATTCTCAAATGTGAGTCAAAAAATTCGGTTCTTCTTCAGAGCACTTCAAATCATTAAGAGGGCTGGTATTGCTATTCAGCGCAGTAGAATTTCCTTCCAGTCCGTTGATTTTTGAGGGATCGACGTTTGAAGCAGAAATTGATTGGAAGATGTGACACTACCAAAAAGGAAATCGACAAGGAAATAATCGTCGTGCCGCTCCTATCCACCCTCGCTGCACCCATGGCCCGCGTCACATCGAAGAGCCGACATGCTCAGCTAACCCGCGAGGAACGAGATACCTTGATGGCCCGGGCAGTGGTGTTCTATCGTAATGAAGTCCAGAAATATCTTGCACCTGGAGAAAAACACATGAGCCTTCGCGCGGTTTGCAGGAAATTCAAGGGGGCTTACAAAATCGATACCGGGAAGGATGTCGCCCTTGATCATAACACCCTGCTTCGGCTGGTGAAGGGAGCCAAATCAAAGAGTGTGTCGAATGAAGAAAGGAACTGGCTACTTGCCAAAGAAGTCCAGACTGTTATCGCATTCGCCAAGGACGTAGCGAACCATGGCTTCCCTCTCAATCATCAACGGTTAAAGGAAGCTGTGGATGAGATCTGCCGTGTACGCCTCGGCGACCGATTTCCTGCTGGCGGGGTGGGGAAGAACTGGACCGGTCGCTTTATGGAAAAATATTACGACGAGCTCTGGATGTACTGGTCGCACTCACCGGACAGCAAACGCGGACGCGCCGTGAATCCGGCCACAAACAAGGCGTGGTTCGATCTTCTGGAAAATGTGCTCGCCGGTCGCTGCGACCACGAGTTTGACCCGGCACCATCGGAGGAAGCATCGGAGGAAGATCGGGAACTCGATTACGAGCCCATTCTGCCAGAGAACATATACGGCATGGACGAGAGCGGGTTTCCAGCTTCGTCTTCTCGAAAAGAAAAGGTTATCGGCGGTGCTGGAAAAAAGACGCAGCATAAGCGGAGTGACGGAAGCAGGGAGAACACCACCGTCATTGTAACAATCTGTGGCGATGGCTCCGCTCTCAAACCGGCGGTTATTTTCAAAGAGCAAGCGTACAATGTTCGATGGGAGCAGGAGAATCCTAAGGAGGCGTCGTGAGTCCAGAAATCGAATGGCTCGCAGTCAAAAAGAACTTACCTCCAATACTAGTCTTGGTTATTCGAAGAAGGGCTGGGTTGATGGGGAGATAAATGTGGAGTTCATGAAGGACTTCCATGAGCAAACAAAGAAGAAGGCGAATGGAAGCACTCGCCTCGTCGTCGTTGATGGCCATAACTCCCACTACACGAAGCCGCTATTAGACTTGGCGAGGAAACCAATTTTCAAAGTCGAGGTCATGGGCGCCAACTGACAACCCCTAGCTGCACCAGGGCCCAGGACATACCCTGGAAGATAGTCCCCTAGCGAGATTTTAAACAATACAGCGGAAGCATGCCTTTGCGAGGCCGACTCACGAACAGGGAAGCATTTTTAACGGAGGGGGAGATGACATGGATTATTACACAAAGGGTGTAGAGTACCCCAGACTCGAGTCTGCAGAATTTGGTCACGGAAAACGATATCTGTATACGAGTTCAACGTACATGATTGCACTGTGTTGTAGCGTTTCCGCCACCTGAAGTCTGCACCTCACGCCGTATGTACCATATTCGACCCGCTGAGACAGTACTTCAGCAAGGTGGACTTCATAGATGTGTCTTCATACCGGTAAGACACGTCAACACAATATTTGTGGCACCTGCCATGCCGACAGGCATTCTTGGGTCAATGTATGAGCTCAATCTTATCAATCCGTAGTGCTCTAATCCAGCGATGCATCTCACGACTGATATATACGTCAGAATACATGAAACCAACACCAAAAAATAAAGGGGCTCACCCAGGGAGGAGGAATGGTACTCAGACGGACAAGTGGAGGAAGAAAAAATGGTTCAACACACCCACAGATGGGAATGGTGTGGGACTAGGACGCAAGGAGGAATGCGGACTGAATAATGGGAAGGCTGCGCTCGTCACGGTGCGGTCCAAGTGTTGGAAGATAAGGAAGTGATGCAACTCGCCATGATCTCCGTCCAAAACCAAATCGTGTTCGCGTGAAAGTTCATTTGGATAAACGTTACATTTCGTATAAAGACGTATAAAAACAGGTTGGTTCGTTCGAAGAAAGCGTTCGTGGAAAGCGTAAAAAGCGAGCAAAAGATAATTCGTTCATTCGTTCGTTTGTGCGGGACCTCCTAGCGCGACCGGTGAGTGACATATCCTCACCCACCCAATCAAGCGCCACGTACCACTCTCCGCTCTAATTCGAGCCCGACGACCCCTGGCGCTTATGCCCAGGCACCGCATCCGGCTGTCACCCAATGCGGGGCTCGCGCACGAAGAGCGGCTGCACAGGCGACGCCACGGGTGCCTTGATGTCCTGCCAATAGTCATACCCCACGAGCGGCTGGCTGATGAGCGGCTTGTGGGACCTGGCCCATCGCGCCCGGCTCGCGTTTGCCGATCGTGCTGGGAGCGAACTTCGCCGCCCCAGCACCGGGGGAGTGGGGAGGAGCGGCACCCTCGGCATCGCGCTGCCACGTCCACCCTCCGACGCGATTGCGCCAGTGCGTCGTAGAAGCTTTTGAGCGCCGGCGGATGAGGAAGGCGGTGGTGAGCAGCAGGGCGAGGAGCACGGCGAGGCCGGCGACGACGCCACCTGCGATTTTGCCTTTGTTTGACTTGGTGCTCTCGCTCGCGCTGCTCGAACTCGAGCTGGAGCCGGTGGGGACCGGGATGTAGGTCAGCCCCCAGGATAGCGACAACGGGAGGGTCGGGACGGGGACGAAGGAGAGGCCGTTGACGGACAGCGCTGGGTCGGTGGGCCGGGAGACAGAGGAGAGGCCGTTCACTGAGACGGCATCGGCTTGCGCACGGGCCAGGAGGGCAGCAGCGAGGCCGACGAGGAGGCTGGCGCAGAGGCGCATGGTCGTTGTCGTTGTGGGCGAAGACAAGGCGACAAAGCAACAAAGGCTGTTGGTTGTCACGTCATTTCAACGGGTTGATCCCATCAGATGTTGGGTGATTGCGAGCGAAGCGGGCAAGATCGCCATGTCAAGGGTTGATTGAAATCGGTCTGAAGACCGATTAAAACCGAACATGCCGAGCGGCAAACCCTGGGCAATCTGAGGCCGATTTCAGCGAAACCTGGCCCTTGAAATGACCAAAATTTCGAAGCGGGCAAGATCGCCATGTCAAGGGTGATTGAAATCGGTCTGAAGACCGATTAAAACCGAACATGCCGAGCGGCAAACCCTGGGCAATCTGAGGCCGATTTCAGCGAAACCTGGCCCTTGAAATGACCAAAATTTCACGTACCCTGCGGCGACAAAGCTTTACTTCAGAGGGCCCTGGGCGCCACGGGTATTGCCGGTGGCATTTGACGGCCGCATCCCTGTGGCTGAGCGCCACTACTTCCATGACGGTGGTCAGACCCGGTGTCCTGGGCGCCACTACTGCGCGACGCCCTCCATGGAAGGAGGCTCCTCTACGACCGGCACGACTGGCCTCACTTCTTAACACGCTGACCGTCTTCGGTCACAGCTTGCATTTTCCTGAAGAATCTGTCTTTCCTAGTTCGCGCAAGACTCGGATGCGACTCTCTATTATTATGATGTTAATGACATGTCGATCCATAACTACGACTCGACAACTGCATCCCTATTCACGTAAGTAATCGGCGGCGACTCGGAACTCGTACCAACGCAAATATATATCATGCATTCCGACCCCGTCTCGTTCCTCCTCCTTCCCCCACATCACCGACCACAATGGCCTCCTCTGACAGGATTGTCTCTGAAGTCCTTGTCGTTGATGTAGAAGAGGTGTATGTCCGATATATTCTCATGGATAAGCGAGGACTCAACCCTTCCACAGAGTCGGGCCCGTGGTACGTCCTTGTTTCACAGGTGCACAAGTGTGTCCAATTTTAGTATTTTTCAGTTTATCGGAAATATTCTCAATTGGATGTTCATGGGAACTCTCGTCATGCAGCTGTGTTAGTTTGTGTGGTGTTGGAGAAGATGAAACTGAGTATTCCTTGCTAGACACATACTACCAAAATTTCCCGTCAGACCGAATATTCGTCCGAATCCTGGGTATGTACCTTGTAATTCCACTCAGTGTTCACTAAATTGTCTCCAGTATACGGTCTATTCGTTGTGGACGTCGCACAGACCGTGCTACTGACCTTTCATGGATGGTTCTTCACCGTCTCGGTGTGGGGGAATCCTGCCATATTTGATACCATTCCGTGGTCTGGTCCTATGATTCCGGTGCTGTGCGGACTGGGTAAGTCTTTCCGATCGTCTTGCGACTCAAATCACCAAGAAATTTGAGTTGCCGCAACTGTGCAAATTTTTTATGCATGGTAAATATGTTTGTCCGGAGCCTCTCTCGAATTCTCACAGACTCTAGGCGAATCTGGATCCTCACAACAAATCGCTTTCTTCGCTCGGTTGCAATATCAATCGTGTTGGTCAGTCAGGCGCCTATGGCTATACTTTTGTAATTCTATCACGAGAAACAGGTCGCACTCACCCAAAGCCTGGCCGGAATGATCAGTGGCCTCTCGGTGAGTTAATCGTCTGCGTAGCTTTCATCCAGACTGAAGTTCCCCTCGTAGTTGCTCAAGAACTCATCCCCGGAAAACCAGATACGCTGGTACCCTGGAGTCTGGGTGAGCGCAGACATTCATGGGAGTTTCACATAATGTCTAACGATTCGAGGAGATCTGGTTTGCGGGGAGTTTGGTGGCTGACGTGCTGATTACTGCGTGCATGACATATATTGTGAGTAGGATGGAGTGTTCACTTCAACCTTCTGCATAATTGATTGTGACCATCGCAGCTGGCCCGGGCTAAGAGTCGCACATTCTGCGCCCCCTCCGAAACCATGCTGACCACCCTGATCAATCGCGTCGTACAATCAGGAGCAGTTACCTCTGTCTGTGCCGCCGTCGATTTAGCCCTATTTGCCGGTAATGTGGAAACCAACTTTCATTTTGTACCGTAAGCGATTACCATGTCTATCTTATTCGATACTGACACCCATGATAGGTCGTATATACTTGGAAAACTGTGTGTAGTCGCTTTCCCTACTGGAGATGTGACATAGCGCTCATGCCGCACGTTCAG
>JARKIC010002916.1:0-42260 GCA_029378375.1 Mycena olivaceomarginata
CAGTTTCAGATTCATTGTTGTTGTCAAGGAGCCAATGCAGAGTTGCGAGAGCCTAATTGGGATCATCACTCTCTTTATAAAATTAAGTTCCTCTGTCCGTCCGAAGCCGTATCTCCATATGTACGTTCGGATCACCAGGATCAAGCTTTATGTGGTCACGATGTGGTCAGCTGACAGAAGCAAGCGGGAGCCGGTGCGAAGCGCCGGCGAGTGCTTGTCACTGTTATAAGTAATTTCGAATCGGCGAGTTGCGGACACATCTAGGGACACCACTCTGGGAGAGTTGCCACTCGGCTCATATCTTGCTCTCCGACACCCATTACCAGTCTCGCCGTGACCACCTCTCTGAGCCGAAACTGGCTGCGTCAACGAAGCGGCACGACTACAAGTCGTTCTCCACTTGAAATCAGGTATGTTTACCTCTGGTTAGGTGGCCAGCAACATCTTGACTGACCTACCCTGGGCTGAACTGACCTCCCTTAAGATACAAGCAGCTGCACTGACCTGCACATACCTAGACTGACCTGCACAGACCGCTTCTAGTCACCTAGACAGACCCTCTGGGCAGCTGGGGTAGGTCATCTGGCCTCAGCCTTTTCTAGAGGGGGGTGGAACATAGTGAGGTCGAGGTTCGCGTTTATCTTGGCTTAGCCGTCGATGGTGGGATGTTTCTTGTTGCCGCATGCCACCGTGATTATCTCGCAAAATGGACGTGACTAGCGCAGTGCGCCGTTAGCTAGGGGTTCGTGAGGGGTTCGGCCACATGTCTGCAGAAGGCGAGGGGTGTGGAGCGCAGAGGAAGAGGCTGGAGGTGTCGCGTCAATTTTGCCCTATGGCGGGGGACATGGCTGTAAAGGAAAGGTCAAGGCGGATCGCATGCACCCACATGACGCGCCCAACTGGGCTTCTAGGTGATGCATCACAAATCCCCCTCATTAGAACTCACGATGGATTACATTTCATCTCTGCTTAGAGCCTTGCGATGGATCATTGCCCCAGATAGCCCTGTAAAAAGTAAATGGTTGGAGCCTTACTTGAGAGGATCAGAAATCATGAAATAGACTTTGAGAAGTTTACAAAGGCATTGGAGTCACAGAGAGGGGATTTTTATACAGAGGGAGAGATTTCTGTGTTGTAGGACCGCCGAAGGGAAGTGACAGCATGTCCTTGTTGACATAGAGAGATACAAGGCATCCCTTCGCTTCGCTCCGGCCACCGACAGTTTGACCAATTAATCCTTCAATTGCTCAAGGATAGCAAAGAATATAAGTCCAAAATTATGAGACTGGATTGATGAGATTAATCCTCCCTTGAAAACAACGTGAAATCGTAGACATGTATACATGTGTACACGGGGTATCAATATATCAGGCCACTGACGGGCAAGTCGGGATCCACAATATTCACCACCGGCCCCGGCTGAGATTCTGCGTCCTTGCTGCGTTTAAACGAATCCTGTGTCCAGAGCTGAACTCTTCGTTTGCAATCACGGTGGGTGCACTTGGAATCCTTCAGCTGCGAGACCCTCAACAGGTACTGTATTTGAACCATTACCTGAGTCACGGTTGACATGGCAATGACAGGTCCGCCGCTGGGTCCTGGTGTGGTCGACCAATTACCCACCTGTATATTGTCGAAGGTACTGCGCAATTTATGGCGGGAGTTGAGCCTGGAATGAATCAGGATTTGAGTGCTGTGGTGTGAAGTGAAATATACATACGTGGCCAACAGTGCGTTGGTATACATGCGGCCTAGAGAAAAAATGCATAGCCTATGCCATCATTGCAGAAAAGTATCCACTTGAGTTTTCAGAGTACATACTATGAAGATATATGATTTGGGCTTGAGAAAGTCCTGTTATATGGTCAGTGTTCCGGCCCAGGGACTCGATTCATGAAAACCTACGGCTATCACGCATGCCACGGCGAGGAGACTGATCCAACTCAGAACACATCTTCCAGAGATGCAACAGGGCTATAGTACCTTGAGGCGAGCCCCGTGGCGACGGTGTACTGAATCAAGACGAGTGAGGATGAAATTGGTTCTTAGGGCGAATACATTTATCAGTATGGGCCATATAATGAGTCGTTGGTAAACACCGTATCAAAACCAGCTTTCCCGCGCAGGAGATAATAGACCATTGAGACAGCGATGCAGAATCGGCTGTGGAATGTAAGGTTACAAGAAGATAAATTTCAAGTGACGATGTGAGCACGGACTAGCTGCGCCAATCGTGAACATGGAAATGGCCTCATTCTTGTCATGGATATAGCTGGTGGGATCTGGATTTATCGTATTTTGGATTGCAAGGAAGAATTCCAGTCCAAAGCGAGAGACGCCAGAGCCATGGGGACGACGAGAGTCCATTTCTTCTGGCTCATTTTCCATAACCTGGGAGTACTCATAATCAATGGCGGATCCAGAACGGAGTGAAAATAAAACCGATGAAGAAAGAATGCTTGGCAGAGGATACTCGGTATGCCGACCAAGATCACGTGAATGGACCGCTCTTTGTTCTGAGACGATAGCACGGGTACATTTCCCCAGTTTACAACGAGGGTGTGCCAGGGGATACTTCCGACGACGCCGAGCTGCGCAAGATCGGTCAACCTAAGATGATAAGACGAGATGATTAGCCTTTAATCCATAGCAGCCCACCAAACTACGGCGACCTGCATAATCCAGTTAACCGGGGTGTCATCAACCACAGAGTGCACGACTCACAAGTGTCTTCAGGACCCAGGAGTCGCGAGGAAATTGTTCGTAATAGATATACGCCTGTACAGTAAGCAGTCCCTGGAAACTGGAAATCGTACGTTAGCGCAGTGGAGCAGTTTCGGGTTTTTGGGGGCCTCACAAGGCGGCAAAGATCACTGAACTCATGATGAGTGACATGGGCTCGGGCTCAGAGGGACGATGAAACATGCCTCCTATATAAATCGCCCCAAATGTATCGCGGATGTCGGGGAGGCCTGCAGCAGACATGAGGGCTGGGGAAGACATGTCAACAACAGTGGTGTGGATTATACTGTTTATTTGCCACGAAGGAGGAGGGGGACCTCTCCTTTTAATACAGGTTATGGCCAGAACTTGACACATCAGGTACGGTCAGAGTAGACGATTCTGGGGATTCTCACGTCGATTCTGACAACGATTCTGATGACGATTCTGAAATTCTTTTTCATCAGAATTGTGTGAGAATCGCTCAGAATCGGCTTTAAATCAAATTAGAGTCAGAATCGAGACGATTTGAATTACGACGATCCTCCCACGATAAATCAGTTCCAGAATTGACTCCAGAATCGTCGTCAGAATCGCCTATTTAAATTCTACTCTGACCGACCTATTATTCCAGCTGCAGTAGTGCATCAGATTTTGACAGTTCGGGACGTGACAGCTTGCAGCACTCGTGTGAGCATGTACAAGCGATCAAGGACCGCGACGTGAGCGTCTATAGCCTACGGACTGCGAGCGCAACTTATGCCTAGTCCCCCGCGAGCTCTCAACAAACTTTTTCCGACCTACTCAAGGTCATCTAGAAATTATTTTTCATTTCATTTTATCCGAGGCTAAACCACCAGACTGACGGAGGTACGAGAGTAGGGGGAACTCTTTTGTCTTGCCGATGAGTGTGATAATTGCAAAAGGAAGTGTGGCGGAAACACGAGACCAAAGACTCCTTTCTAAGGTTAGACAATGAGTCAATGACAGATCAGAACGGCATCATCTGACCAACATTAATTGGCCTTGGATTGGCGTCGGACACATGAGCATGCGCTCGCGGACGACGTACCGTCTTGGCAGCCCATCGTTCATGACGACCAAAATTTACTTACCTTTACTCGACACCGTCTGTGCGGCGAGATTCCACATACGATCGAACAAGTCCAGGATTGTGGGTTTCCAAATTTCTAGGCGGGATAGAATTCACTTCTGGGGCAAGGCTGTGGCACAAGAGCTCAGATCCCTGCGAACTTTGAATGTCGTTGGATGACAAATCAGTGATATATCGACTAATGAACGGCCAAGGAATGGGAACCTGACGAGAGAAGACCAACCTCGTAGACATAGGAGGTTGTTGAACGTAAGACTGACAATCGATCATAATTTTGGACAGATGTCGGTACACTGGCATGGTCGAATCACGAACACCGTTTATAGGGATTATCCCAGTGTACAAAGCAAGTAAAAATACACCATCGCCTCTGGACCACTCCCTGCCATCCAAGCCCCAGAATGCAGATCCCACAGATTGCCCCGTGCCCCCCAGATGTCAGAAAGCATCAGAAACAGTGACCTAGAATTAATGAGCTTCGAAATCAGATACATTTACTTACGGACATCGCAATGGAACGGCTTAAAACTCTCGAAGGATCTCATGCACAAAATTTCCAACCAGATGATAGTTGAGCGCTCGTAAATAATGGCTTTCAGAACTCTAACACTTGTGAGGTGCGTCATTTTATCCTGCAGTTTTCGGTACAGCACGGAAGAATCTTTCCAGAATTTAGCACGGCCGCCGGGGATGCTTGGCACTCGATCAGTGCATGTTCTGGGCCTTTCAACTTCCATTGTACAGAACCAACAGACAAGCTCGTGACGGGGAAACCGGTTGGTGTGGATGATTCAACATACTGTAATCTTTCTACCAAAGAGCCAGAACACTGACAGCAGAAATGCAATGCGGCACTGGGAGTTTCTTACGGAGGTAGCCGCAACTACATGTGGTCCAGTGACGGGAGTCATTTACCCGGGCCCGTGAAGAGAGCCGCGACTCGGGCTATATTTTAGGCTGTGTTCTGACTCTCCTGCCTGACCTTGAGGCACGAAACTTGAAAGAAATCATTGGCACAAGATATCAGTCTATCCAGTTCCCAAGGAGTGTTGATTTGGGTACGCAATTGCTGGGTGATGATATCGAATGATATTATGTTGGGAACCGGCATGTATAAGACGGGTGAGACAAATTCTTGTATACAAATGCTATTAGGGAAAGGAACAGACGGTGTCGTCCGGTGTTCCCTGGCAAGCCGATTCAATTCCTGACGGGCGATAGCAACATAGCAACAAAATATATACGCACGCAAATTTATCGGTATCGACAGCGACTTCGAACGAGTGGGTACTGTCAATAATATCAAGCGTGAGAATACTAACGGCGAGGTCTCAGAGACAACGAGGTTGGCAACGATGCAGAGACAGCCTTCAGCATCGACAGAATACCGAACCCAAGAGATCAACTTGAGGAAGTGGAAAAAGAAAGGCATTAGAACGGCAATCACCAGAAAAGGTGTAAGACAGATCGATCTCCCACCCTTTCTCAAGCGTCTTCTCTGAGTCTCGAGGGGTTCCGATCGCACAAACGACTGACTGTCAACCTGATCTTCCGCGCTCAACGATGCAGAAATGTCGGTGGATTCTGGTCCCGGGATCTGATAGAACATCGCCGAGGCTCGAATTTACAATGCCAAACTGCCGATCAAATACTTCACTGACACTGGCGGCGCCTTCTATCGTTCTTCTGAGCTCTATGTCCTGGTGGCATGCCGCGTTTTGGACCTAAAGAGACATGGAAAAGCTCTCAAACTGGCGTAGCTCCGATGTTTACCACCTACGATTTGCTTGGACAAGATATGCCGCTTCGCTCCGGCCGCTGGGCTCCGTCAACTCACAACAATAAATCAGTGTCTAGGGCACTAACTGAGCAAGAAAGATATGTATTTGAGAGAAGGATCACGCTGCAGTATGTCGAGTCTACGCTGTAACGCAGCAAGACGGTAAGATCAGCCATGAAAAAGAGCTGTAAAATTGATCCAACCACCAGTGCACTGCGACCGCAGGAAAACAATGATGACGTCTGCATCCTGATTGTTCTTGAGCATAGGCGACTCAAAGATGTGTTAAACAGGAGAGTATTCGCGATAGGCGACAACAGATGGGCCATGTCAAGAACTGAAAATCTGATGCACAGGAGTGCTCCGAGCCATGACTACGTCCAAGATGAATGTCATGAATGCCACATCAGTTCAAAGCAGAGATAGCATCAAAGTGGAAGAACATTGTGTTGAGATCTTGTTGAACAATGTTCACGGTTCAGGCGCTTGGCATATCCTGAACATAAGCAATCACAAATATATCAGAAGCAAGAATGCGATTCCTTGTCTTGGAAAGCGCGGGCAGCGCGCGCTCGCTTAACGGGAACATTTGGGTCCGCTCGGAAAGTAAACTCAAGGCCGTGCCCGTGGCATGTGGCGCCAGCAAGAAGTATCAGGTGCTTCAGGGTTATGCGTTTGGATAATTCGTTGCCAGCGCGAGTCGGCACGTCGATGAAAATGCTGGCCAGTGATGAATTCGAATGACTCCACGACGGGCGAGAATCGCAATGAATGCCAGAGCAACAGTCCGCGCCAGGCGATGACTACGAGCTTGAAGATCCTGGTTGAGTCCCACTGATTTGAGGAGCGCAGGCAGTCTTGAGGAGGACATTTCGGTTGGATTTATGTTCGTGAGTGGGAGCGAACGACCCAATAGGTTAACAATGAGGAGGCATTCGGGGAGTGGGGACGAGGAACGAAGCCCGATGGCGGTCTAATACCTTGAAGCTTGATGTGACGAGCATTGACGTGGCCGCAGCGTGAAAATCCGAAAGCTGTTGCTTCACCTGATGCGCCTCTACTGCTCAAAGTTTAAATCTAGGCATGATTCCGCAGTTTTGAGCCCTAAAACCAGCTTATCAGTGGGATCGATCTCACATGTCTCGCTAGCCGGGTTCGCGCAGTCGTTCATCTGTCCCATCGTGGTTTTGATTCCACAGCTACGAGAATTTGAAATCACGGTCTCAGTGGCAACGATTATACGAATGCACTTAGTTGAACCGATGCAAGAAGTGCCTGCACTTCGCTCCGGCGTCAAATTCACACAATCTTGGCAGTTGACAACAATTCTTTGCAAAGTAATGAACAATGATCTGGATCTAAGTCTCCCAGGATTGCGACCAGTATAACCAGATAGAACGCCGAGGGAATGCACATCGGAATACACAAATATATTCTCGGCTTTGAAGAGAGATGCGAGTCAGTTCAACGGCTAGAATCCACATTGAATCAACTCACTCAATGGAGACATACTCCCGGTCCCGAGCAACGCGATGCCCTGTAATTTGATAGTGAGGAAAGGTGCTCGCACGGCGTTGAACGTGCTTGACAAACGGATGGCGAGCCTTTGGGTTTTCATGCGTCGAGACACCTAGCGATCAGCTGGGAGAAGCAGCGGGCTAGCAAATATCCAACGGTCAGGCTCGCCACCGGAGATAGCAAGTTTGGAAATCCTGGGCTGCTTTGTAGTAGAATACACCGACAGAACGTACGTTTGGGAGGGCGGCACGATATAGAGCTTGAATTTTCAAAAGTAGCAGCATCAGAATGATAAAACTCGAGATCCCAGGCAATCGTGATGAGCAGGACAATCTTTGTGCATTCTCTTGAAGATTTGAGGGATACAGGTCAGTCCCAGCATGTGCACATAACACCCTTACACGTAAATGTTGCGTCGGAAAGGAACTTGTATGCGGAGTGGGGTGAAGGGGGAGGCAAAAAAGCAATTGATGGGGCCGACCTTTTATCATACCTACGTGACCAAAGGACGTTAAGCTCCGAGTGCATGTGATGCGCTTCCACTGCTCAGAGTTCTAATTTGGGTTTAGCTCCGCAGTTGAGAGCTTCAGATTCCGGCCTTCAGCGGGATCGGTTGTACATATCGGGCTATCCATCCAGAGTCTGTGACGGCAGACATTCCGTATCGGGTTTGATTTTACAGCTCTCGAGACCTCGAATCAGGACTGTGTGGGAAACATCGTGTGAATCCAGCTTGATTCATATCATTTGCCGCGCGAGTGCTGGGCTATCTCATTCTACAAGTGAGCGGATTGCGAGAGAAGGAAGAAAGGAGATATCCTTCATGGGGGTGAGCCAAAGGGATACAATGAAAGCCGTCGACTTGCTCAAAGAAACGGTAGATCCGACGTTGAGAAATTGAAGCTACAGAGCGAAGTCCACTACTCTGAGCAGGGAATTGGAAAATAGCCGAGTAGGTTGAAGGCATGAGCCACAGGTTAAGGTCGATGGAAAGGGAACAGAAAGCAGAAGGACAAAGGAGGATGCTGGCTGTTTAGATGATTCTTACGTGGCGGCAGTGCCAACAAACACGCTATGCTGCCCCGCGGTGTGGAATTGTGCCTGAATCGAGTATTCTCTGGCGGGGTGATAATCCACGGGACTCGTCTGTACTGCTCCATAGCCCCGATTTAGATTGTCTATAACAAACAGTTCGCAGTCAGCACGCAGTTGGAAGGAAGAGAAATCTTAAAGAAATCTAACACATGGTTTGATCATGGGTTCAATTGGTCTGAGGCAGCGTGGAAAAGAAGAAAAAAAACCAAAGGAGTTAACACTGGATGAAAGGCAGAGAAAGCGAGAAGTAGCATGGATATAAGGGGGAAAGAGCACAGCTTTTCTACCAATCTCGTTAAAGAACGAATAATAATTGATTGTGTCTATTTTTAGTGGAGGCAGATTTCCCACTCGATGAATTGGACAGGTCCTGCATTTGAATTAAACAGCCTTTAGGCGTCCCGCATGCATCGGCAAAGTATATACTTACACCGGCCCCCCATCATTGATCCTTACGAGATTCCTGTTTTCCTTTCTCTTCGTCACATAGCTACCAGCGGAATCGCTAGTGATGGCCGCCTTTTTCAATGGCCCAGGACCCTTGTCTCAGGCACTTAGAGATGTGTCCGTATGCTGCTTTTTTTTATTTTTATTTTTATTTTTTTTTCAGACCCGATCCAATCGCTAGACCAAGCAGTTTCAGATTCTCCTTCTTTGCCAGTCTGATTATGGCCTTCGATACTCTCTCGGTCCCCCGGTTTTTCTGTTGCCCATGTATTTCTCACTGCCCTTCTGTCATCCAACGTCAGGAAGGTATCTACATGGATATGTTGGTCTGATGGGCTTTCACTTTATTCCCGTTTCTTGTTATCCGCCAAATGAAGTTCGATCCACCACCTTCCTTTGCCATATGTCTGGTTGACTCAGCTCTCATATATGCCTCGTGCCCCATTGTGAGTTGATTTTCTCCTCTGGACAATTGTCTGCCTATATCAACAACCTTCAGCGCTGTGTTCGCCACCTTGTCACTCATTTTACAAGTGAGGCCTATTTACCTTTTTGTAGTGAAATAACCTGGCCTTATTTGCCATGCCATTGCATTCCGAGCCCGCGTAGACTGACTGAGTTTACATCAGGTCTGCGTTGGCCGACCTCAGTAGACTGAGTCGGTGTCAGCAACGGCCTCTGGGTCGGCTAAACAGCGAGTAACCCGACGAGAACCCCAACCAGGAGAAAACCCGATAGACGCTAGTAGCTTGTGTGTTCCCCGAGCAGTAGGACCAGTCGTACGGCGTCCTCCCTAGGAGGCCGTATGTCGTAGGTCGGGATGCGAGGCGGAAACCCGGAACGAGTCGAAGAGGGTGTGATATCCACTCAGGTACAAAACCCGGGGCGTGGATACAACCCGTAGTACAGTGCGAGGGAAGCGGGGCAGGGTGGAGACATGCCTATGTCAAGCCAAGGTAGAAGCCTGAGATTAGACGAGGTAGAATCTACTGTACATGGAGATTCTACCGTGCTTATATAGGCTTCTAAATAAATTAAAGCGATCACGGTCAATCGCGATCAGTTCCTGCACCGTAGCATTAAGGAGCATTAATGCTGATGCTCCTGGACTCCTCTGTGTTGGTTTCCGTGGCGTCGGTGGACCTAGGAGACCCGACGTTCAGGTTTCCTAGTCCTAAGTGTCATTGTATCCAGTGATTCAAACCCCGATCGGGTTTGCAACCACTCCTGTACTCCGTGTACTCTTCTGTGTCAGCCTTTGGTGCGTCCGGGGACTAGAGTCCGTCTGTACGGGTTCCTAGTCCCTAACGTCTTCTGTATTCCGTGGCGCAGACTCCCTGAGTCTGCGGCTTTAGAATCCGAGGCTGGGTTTCAACCGTGAGAAGGTCACATGGTGGCGTCATGAGAGTCCCGTGCCGCTAAGACGCGTTGCGCGAAAAAGTAGAACCCGGGCGATTCATGACAGTCGGCTAGGCCAAGGTAGGCCAAATTTGGCCTATGTTGGCCTACTGTCTGCCCACATCTGATGTAGAGACTGTACCTGTATTGCAATGTTGCAGGCCACTATCCAGAGCCATATTGCAATGTTGTGGATCCCTGGCCATATGGCCAGGTCCATGCTACATTGCATTGTGGTGGTCCTCTGCAAATATTAAAAGAAATAACTGGTCAAAGGGAGGCTTGAACCATAGACCTCAGGTAACATTATGTAAGCCTGTTTGTCTGAGCTCACAACCACTACACCAAACCACCTATACAGAAGACATTGTCCTTCCCAGGTAGGGTAAGCCTGGCTTACCCTACCTGGCACTGCTCATACCCACACCTAGAGCAGGCAAGCTGCCCTAGGTCTTCGAAAATTGTTTGGCACTGTTTATTCTGTGTTTGGGGGTATTTTCAACCCTAACCAATCTAACCTACCTAACCTAAGAACTTAAATGATCCCTGGGCCTAACCAGCTAACCAGCTAACCCTAACCCTAACCAACTTGACCAGGGCCGCGGGCCAGTGTAGATGGTAGAAAGGTTAATTATGTGTTTGGGTGAACAGGTACATACCTAATATCTTGCAGTACCAACACTCCTTCTTAGCTCAATTGGTTATGATGTTGGTTTGGGTTTATTATCTAAGCTAACACGGGGTTTTGTGTTCAATACCTGCTATTACCTTTTTTATTTCCTGACAGACTGCCGCATTGCATTATGGTTGGACAGCCATCAGATGGCCAGACTCCCATAACATTGCAACATGGCTTATGATAGTGGCCCACCGTATTGCAATATGGTCACTTTCCTTGGTGACATCTGATCTACCCAGGCCTCCCTATCTTGGTCACCGTGTGTTGTTTTGCTGTTACCATGCCTCCATGTAGCTAATATTGCTTTCACAAGTTCTCATGTTCCTATGTAGCCAATATTTTATTAATTGGTCACTATGCCATTATGCCCAGGACATGCTGTGTCATGAGTTGGCTGTGAGTGCGCGAAAAATTTGAGAGTCCAACCAACAGCGACACTCTTACTGTAAGGCACTGTAAAGGCAACCTTAGGCTCGGCATGGAGGCATGGAAACTAGCGGGGGAATCCAAAGTGTTTAATAGGCAGTACTAATACAGAGTGGAAGTAATACACACCTAGTGGGGAGAATCCAAAGAGAAGAAAGGATGAAGATTCCCATGCTAGGTGGAGCTTATAAACTAAACTAATAGGTACTAGCCAGTAGCACGTGACTGGAGGGATCTATAGTGATCCCAGGCCTGGTTGCATAACACATGCCAGCACGAGCGACCAGAGGGAGTGGAGGTTGGTGGAATGGGAGCTGGAGGGGTGAAGGATGGAGTTCTGGATGCAGACGAGGTGGAGGGCGGGGCAGAGTGCAGCTCCGGAGCTGGAGGAGGAGCTGGAGTTGGAGACAGACAGAGCCCCAATCATGATCCCCCAGAAAGGCCCAAAGCTGCACAGGATGGACCCAGTTGAGCATTGAAGAAATGGCGGGCCCAGATATATTTTGATGACAGGCAGATACAATTGATGGAGGCAGATTGGAGGGTTGTGTGACAGACACATTTTGGCAAGCAAGATACATTCCGAGGTGGCATACTTGGCCCTAATGTGTCGGACTTGATGGATTTCCCATGGCCGCGTTGTTGAACTCATAATTCATGCTGTGTACTTTGTACACTCAGGTGGCAGAGAGAATTGATATGATTGAAAGTGTGGGCAGTTGACATTACGAGTACTTTATGTACTCGTTCTTTTCATCAATCGGAACCAGGTTTTTGAGTTGGCAATACATTTATCAGTGCGTCCTGAGGATGTAATGAAATAGTGGCTGTGTTCATTAGATTTTTGAAGTCTTTTTAAGAGCCTAATCTAATAGATTTAACGATTATATAATCCACCAAGATAATGCTCGTTCGAATCTGGCTAGTCTATTTATATTTTGTTCTCTTTGTTTCTTAACCTCCACCGGGTCACACCTTCTAGTAAGGTAGAGAGCGTGGGAATCCAGCACCTTTATGTAAGCAGCCATCACTTGTAACTTTTGGCCGGAATTATAAAATCCCCATAGTAGTTAGGGGTATTCTGGTCAATAGGAATTATACTTAGGGTTATCATGTACAGTTCCTATTGGCCAGATTCAAGAATTTTTTTTTTTTGAGAGAGTTCAAGGCCAAAAAAGTTTTTCGCTTTTTTTGAGTTGTAGCACACTTTTTACAGCTATCAGAGCATTTTTTGACACAATGTGCCCGCAACATATGGCCGCAGCACAGCCACCACGTGATCGGCCCGTAATTCGGTCCGATCCGGGCCGCCCCAACCACGCCCCTTTTGCATGGCTTTGACATGCGGCTTCCATGAGGCATTTGTACTCTCCTTTCTCTTTCACTCATCCTCAGTCCTAGACATGGCTAGGGCTACAAAATCACGCAAGGCACGACAGAACAACCTCCAAAAGGCCCGAAACTCCCAAAAAGCCACTGTGGAAGAGGTGCCGGATGAAGGTGACAGTGAGCACCTGACCTCAGACTCTGACAACAATTCTCTGCACAACGACTACTTCCATAACCATTCTCACTCTGCAGTTGACAATGAAGACAGCTGGGATCTTGATCTTGGCAATGAGCTGCCTGATATGGACTGTGATGACATTCTGGAGGCGGAACAAGAACCAGATCTTGACGAGGAAATTGTTGTGGCCCCTGAAATAACAGAGGAAAAGGAACTGGATGCTTTTTCCCAGTTTCTTTTCAATGCACAGGCTGCAGCTCAGAAGGCAGAACGGGCCCGTGAGGGGCAGCAAAAGCGGCCAAGGCATTACCATGGCAATGCTCCAAGAACAAAACGTCGTCACAAGAAGATGGGAAAGGATCTAGCACAGAAGGGATACCTTTCACTCTTTGATTACATACAGGCCAAGAGGACAGCTGCAAAACTGCCGAACACAGATCTTGACTCCTCCTCAGCTGGAGATGGCTTCTCTGCTGCCCAGTCCCCAGCTGACTCTCAATCCGACTCTGACTCGGAATCTGGTTCTGAAGATGAAGATGAACCTGGAACATCTGCAGCTGCTGTCCAATCTCCAAAACCAGGCACTGAGGTTTGCATTTATCCCATTTTTGAACTGCAATTCTGATGCACTAATTTTTAGACTCCGGATTGCATGGATCCAGTCAACCTTGCACATGTCCACCTAAAGGAACTATTGGAAGCTATACAGGATGGCAGCCAAATTTTGGATCCCACCCCAGAGACTGCCACTGATCACTCTCTGAACCGGCTCAATTATAAAGATTTTCCTGCTCTTCGCCGTGCTGCTGCCAGTCTCAGTGTCAAAAGCAAGGATAAAAAGCTGGATGTATTTTTACGGGGCCGGATTACAGCCATGGCTGCCACTCTCAACCTTTATCTTGACTCCCAGCTGTCCTATACCTGGCGGGAGACATCGATGATTGTCTCCAGAGCCCTGGGGCATGGGGCTTATCATGCACGGTGCATTCGTAGCTGGATTCATGCCTTTCTCACTTCAAGAAAACTCCCTCTCCATCGCTATGGCCAGTACCACTCATCTATTCTCAACGATGAGGATTTCTCAGATGCAATAAAGCTTCATCTCCAGAATGTCTCAGGGAAAGATGGCCACTTTACAGCACAAACATTGGTTGATTTTGTAGCAACCAAGGAGATCCAGCAGATGCTGGAACAAGCTGATATTCAGAAGCGCTCAATATCAGTCTGGACTGCACGCCGCTGGCTTAAACGTCTTGACTGGCGATATGGGCGCCGCAAGAATGGCATGTATGTTGATGGCCACGAGCGTGAGGATGTGGTAGCATATCGGGCAGCCTTTGTAAAGCGCTGGTTGGAACGGTATGAGCCACGGATGGTGGAGTATGACAATGATGGCAATGTAAAGAAGACACCTGCTGGATATGTGCTTGAGGGAAAATTGCAGGGCCAACCATTTCGACTCATCCTTGTCACCCATGATGAGTCAACCTTCTATGCCAATGATCGTCGCAAAGATGGATGGTTCAGCAAAACAGGGAAGAATAAGCCACAGCCAAAGGGGGAAGGCGAATCAATTATGGTGTCGGACTTTTTGACACTTGACTGGGGACGGCTCATTGATGGTGACGAGTTCAGTTCTCTCTCCTCTGTTCATGCCAACAAATTACTGATGCACTTTATCAGGGAAGCACGACTTTTTTTCCGTGCAGGGAAAAATCGAGATGGATACTTTACATCTGAGGAACTTCTTGCACAGGTTGACCGGGCAATTGACATCTTTGAAGCAAAGACTCGGGGCTTTGCTACGGGTCTGTTTCTATTTGATAATGCTCCAAGTCATCGCAAACGGGCTGCTGATGCACTGTCTGCTCGTAAAATGGTCAAAGGCCCAAAAACTTGAAACAGGAACTCGAATGCGGAATGGGACAATGCCCAATGGGGAGACACAGTCATTCTATTTTGAAGATGATCACCCAACAATGCCAGGCTGGTTTAAAGGCATGGAGCTGATCATCCGGGAGCGTGGGCTGTGGCGGGATGGATTGCTTTCCCAGTGCCCGGGATTCAAATGTGAAGCAGGGTGTACTGACTGCTGTTGCCGCAGGATTCTCTTCTGCCAACCTGATTTTGTCAACCAGAAGTCTGCACTGGAAGAACTTGTGGAATCCCGTGGTCACATTTGTGACTTTTATCCCAAGTACCATTGTGAATTGAACTTCATCGAAATGTACTGGGGGGCAGCCAAATTTCGTTATCGCACCTCTGCAAGGACTACCAAAATTGATGAAATGGAGAATAATGTGAAGAAATCCCTGGATGAAGTCCCAAAGCTGTCTATCATTCGGTGAATTTAATTAAATTTCATGGTTGGATGCTTCATTAACCTTTATGGGTTTTCTAGGTTTGCCAACCGTGCAGCACGATTTGTTTCAGCATATGCACAAGGACTGAGTGGGGGTGACTTGGTTCACATCAACCGCCGGTTTAGTGGGCATCGCATGTTACCTCCCTCCATGATTGCGGAGATAAAGGCTGCCATTTCAACCTATTAATGTACATATTGGGTCCCAAAATATATTCTATACTTGCCTGAGCCTCCTACCCATGTTTGAAAAAAAGAAAAGTTTTCTCGACCTCAGATTTGGCCGTGGGAACGTTTTGATGGCTGCTTACATAAAGGTGCTGGATTCCCACGCTCTCTACCTTACTCGTAAATATCGTACACATACCAATCCATTTAGTATTGCTTTTGTGTAGCTCTGTGTTGAGCATCGTGCCCTATTTGTAGGGTGAGTATTGCATTTTTTAATTATTCAAGCTCGTGGTATCTACCATTCAACCACGGCTCTCGTAAAATATTTGAGAGTTGCAGGGGTTCCACTCAATAGGTTTGGCACTACGTTTGAGTTAGATTGCTGTTACAGAAATAAAGCTGGTAAGGCCGACGAGCGGCACGGCCCGCTACCAAGCTGGGCCTCACTATGAGATTAAGACATAAATTTCGGGGCGGCCCAAAGCTCGCTCGGTCGACGCTTGCGTGCCGACCAGCTCGCATTGGGCCGCAGTATCGTGTCGGATAAGGGTCCTCATGTTGCCTACCGTGATGCTCATTACTACCTCGGGTTCATTGTAACGACTCGCCGTCAACATTTGCTTCTTGTCTGCATTTAGGACAACATTCAAAACGGTCCTCCACAACATCAGCGGCAGAAGGATAATCTCGTGATACAGCTCAACAAGTTGCAAGTTTGGGATGATGGGATCTAGAGGGATCACCTTCTTTGGACGGATTATCGAAGCAAGTCCCAGTGATAATACGGCGAATGAGTGCACGGCGGCATTGAACGAGACTCATGTTTTGGTGTAATGCAAGGGCATGTTGGATTACAGCAAGATCAGTATGGAAAACGGAAGTACACGCACACGTAAAATAGTGACCAAGAAAGATATCAAGGATAATATTCGAAGATTTTATATACATGTTATTCATTGGGATAGCGGAAATGGATGCCCAGCGGCCAAGATGCTGGTCCACACAGATGCAGCTTGCGATGACCTCTGAGTGCCAAATGTAAGCACCAGAAGCGGCGATGTTGGATTGACACATACCAAGATTGTGGGCAACATACTGAAAGTTGGGATCTACCATATCAGAATCCATAGGGACCGTTTGAGGGAGGAGGAGTGGGATAAACTGACAAAAATTAGCAACAAAATCAAAGGTGGGCTAATGAATACTTGTTTGTGGAAGCCGAAGATCAGCGATGCCGAGGACAGGAAGAAGCAAGGATCAGCAACAGATTCACAACCATATTGGATCCAGTCTCGGCCAAGAACCAGATCATAGGGCAGAGAGGAGATAACACAGAGATCCATTTGAAGACTAAAGAAGGAATTCATGCAAGGTACCGTAAGGTTCCAGAAGCCATAGTATGCCGAGCGCAAATTCCAGAACTCAGATCCCAGTCTAAAGAAAGGAGAGCCCTCTCGCATCGCAGTTTACAGTGGTTGCCAAAGGCATATTGTGGAAGGCAGCAGTCGCAACCATCAGGGTGCCCATGTATGATGTTCATCGAAGTGGGAGGAGAGCGAACAAGCAAAGGATTGATGCTACGTGGCATTGAAAGCAGAAAGCTCCGACATCGGTCACCTATCGGGTTAAAACAGTAAGCTTGATTATGAGATGAGCAACGGCAGCTTTCGGCAATCACAGCGGCTTAAAGCGAGCTGAAGCATTTTGGCTGAGAGGAAATGTGCTTACGCAAAAAGCGATGACGAAAATGTGATCCACCGCCAAAAAACACTTTGATCGCAACCACTATAAGAACCCGTACCTAAAGGTAGCGGGAATCCGTGATACATTTCACAGAGTTCAACTTCAGGTCGTGGCGGTGCAGGCGAGACGTACGCAACACTTTGGAAGATCCCGAACACATCAGATGGTTAGCTTCAACGGCGGAACAATTTCCACCAAGTCACTTCTAGTACTATTTCCTACCGGGCAGCTGGCCACTTGCTGGATACAAGAGCCCCCAACATTAATTCTTGGAAACTTCAGTTGGTGGGATGGTACCGAACCTAAGACAATGTGTTGTGTTGAACTTGGATGGAATTCGGCGCGGCGATCAGAAGCTACGGCAGGTTTCCTATCAAGATGATGGGGGATCAATGCCGTTTCTTATCTCCGACCCGCTTCCACGCTCATGTCTCCCCGGTTTCTCTACGAAATGTTTACCAATTCACAAGTTTTGGGAGTTGTTTTCTTCGGTTTGGTCGTTGCAACGACCTTGTACTATATTCTTTGCCACAACCCCTCGCTCTGCCCCCTAGAAGTAACAAGAAGACCTCACTGTGATTTGGAGTGGCTCAATCCCGCCCCCTCAATAGCGGGTGACTCGCATCTGCGGTGGATCTGGATTTTGGCCAGCGTCTTCTGGATATGTGATCCTGCATATACCCGACCTTGTGGGTCGTCAGGTGTTTCTTGGCTTGCTCATGATGAGCTACTACCCAGAATCAACAATTTCCACTTGCAGAGGAAGATGCATTTTGCTGGAAGGGCTTTGGACATATAGTGCCAGACTTAACATATGGGCGTGTTCAAATGGTTCCTATATATGCACTGACAGTTGAATTTGTGACATATACGTGGTCTGCCTCTCGGAGACCAACCTATTCCATCGACACCCCAATTCCGGTCATTTCTTCGGCTCGAAAGTTCAATACCCATGGCACGACACCTCAGATATATGTTGTAACACTGTTTAATAATGCATACATAGTGTTTTGACCACCTGGGATGTGCTAGGGTGAGTGGTCAGCCCGTGGGGTGGTGATTTAGGTGGGTGGCCGGTTAGACCGTTTATCGCCGTTTCGGGCCTATCGCCGAAATAAATTTGGTGAGCGCAAAATCGGCGCAAATAAATTCGGCCAAAGGTTCTAACTCATTCTTTACATGTGTACCTTCAATTACAGGTCCATTTCCTGGCAACCAGTCGACAGTATCTCTGCGCTGGGGGAAGAGATTGCTTAGGTGGCTGGTTGGCCGGTGGGAAGTAGTAGGTTGTAAGTGGTCACGCTCCATACGATTAGTACTACATTCAAGTTAGTTTCGGTTTACATAAATTCGGGACAAGGTCTGCTTTTATCCTGCATCCCTTCCGGTTTGGTCAGTACACAGACATTGCATGTTGATGTCCCAACTTGAAACCAACATTTTGAGTGTTGCACCAATTGTGTTTAAGAATATATTGGTACCAAAAGTGTCCGTGTTGAGGGCGAAGTGGTGATGACGATCCCATGTACAATGGATGGTCAGTAATAAGAATACAAAGTATAAAACCTAAAGTACGAGTCATGCCGTGCGAAGCATCGGCCCTCCCCCCAAGTTCAATTATTACGAAGTACTACTAGTCTACACCAGAGAGATTTGATATCAAGCTTTTGTACACTATGCTTGTTAGAAGGGACCCACAAAGTCGTGAACGGCCCTAACATACGGCAAGACATGTCAAGATATGAAATATTGGTAAATTGGTGCTCATAGTTGGGCATGGGTGGAGCAAATCCTTTGGACATACATGGCAGTGTCAGTGGCCGTTGGAGTGAAGTGTACGAGTAATTCAGTGTGTCCAACAATTTGTCAAAAAAATGATGCATCAATACCATTGAATCGTTCCCCATGTTCAGAAAAAGTGAGGGAAAGGCTTACTGTCACTCGAGTCCTACAAATCCTTGCCTGTGGAAGCTTCCTGGATCACTGCCAAAATGATTTGGAAGGGAGAGGGATTATGGATGTGCAGTGGTGACTGCAATGGAGCGAGTCAGTCTGGGGGCACCAGGAATCCCACAGGCTATGGGATGTCTTCCTCTCATTGTGTGAATGAGTTCACGCTGTGAGGTCTCCGAGCATGCTATGCACCACTCGTTGCATCATGGCCCCTGCGAACCATCTGCATGACTGACAGGACGAGCTCGGACGTACGCGACGGATCTTCCTAAACGGGATTCTACGAGTACGTTACCGGAAGCAGCTTCCGAGCGAGACCAACGCTCTCCCCACATCCCCATTGTCTCCCCCGCCATTTGAGCTCGCTCCTGCACCATTGCCACACGGATGCGACCCGTACCCCACGATCTGGGACTCTCGACGCCTTTCTACGACGTGACACGACCCTCTGCATACGCACCCCCAACAAACAGGACCGATACTCCCCATACCACACGGATTGCACTGACCACTACTCAGCGCCCAGCAACAGGATATAACCAGTCCCCTACGACCTCCCCTCTTTCTGTTCCCAGACGACCAGATGGACCTACCGCGTGCCTGACGCCGACCCATTGGACGAGGCAGAGGATATCCCGACACAGCCCATCCCCCACTTCACACGACACATCAACTAGCCGAGGGGAGACCATCCGTCTCTCCCCCTTCCCGAGCACTCGAGCACCTGCCGATGCAACTACCAGGCTGTGTCTGAAGCCCCAAGACATATTCCGAGGTCGTTTGGCCTCGCCGTGCCTCGCATGCACCCAGAGACGATTGGTCAGCTCATATGGTCAGGATAACCAGTTAACTGGTCGGCCCTGTCGATAGGCTCAATGTGTTATCTTGTGGACCTTGCCGTATAGCCACACAGGCTTATATAACATGATCTGCGCCTCTCTGGAATGAGTGATGGCATGTTCAGCATGCTACCGTGGCCGCTGGAAATCCCCCATTAAAGGAATATATATTCTTATATTGTGTGCCGTTTATTTCCTGCCACCAGCGCGGTCACATGACAGGCCTCCCAAGGAGAAAAAACAAATAGGGGCATCAAGAAAGCCCTTTTGGGGAAGAATTTGGGTATATACTGGGCCTGTTTTTGGCCTTCGACAGTCCCTGGTACTACCCCTGCCCCCCCTGTACTGATACCTACCCTTCGAACCATCCCGGGACACCCTACCTATCCTATTCCTCCTCGTCTGCATCCATATCCATCAAAACCTCCTCTATTTCCTCCCGTGACAGACCCTGCGCTTCCAGCTCCGCCCGTGTTCTCGCCCGCTTCGCATCCATCGCCTCCACCTCGGCGTCTTCACCCAGCGCGCTCATAGCAGTAGCGGTAGCACTTGCAGCAGGTGCGGGGGTGGGTGCGGGTGCGCTCGCAGCAGGTGCGGGGGCGGCGGTAGGTGCGGGTGCAGGTGTGCTCGCGGCAGGTACAGGTGCGGGTGCGGGTGCGCTCGTGGTAGGTGCGGGTGCGCTCGTGGTAGGTGTGGGTGCGGGTGCGGGCGCGGCACTACTGGCGGGTGTGCTCGCAGCAGGTACAGGTGCGGGTGCGCTCGTGGTAGGTGCAGGTGCGGGTGCGGGTGCGCTCGCGGTAGGTGCAGGTGCAGGTGCGGGGGTTGAAAAACTGCAGTGCCGATCTATCAGCGATCAACATACCCTCTGAATAATACAGGGGTGCTGCTGACAGGTTCCTGCCTCGTAATTGGCAAGGGAACATGGTGTGCTCACAGTTGGGAACCAATGGGAGGCAACACTCGGAAGAACAACCGATGGAAACACAGTTAAAGAGGCGGATAAACAGACATTTGACTCATTGGGATTGTGTTTTGGGCTTTGTAATTGTGTCTTGGCAATTGTATAAGTATCCGAGGGTGTTTCTACGATGGGGACAGCATCTTCCCCCGAACCAGGCTATACACTTGCACATTGGGTTGATCTGGGATCCTCGGCAAACGCACTCTCTTAGAGTAGCATTATTAGTCAAAATCTTAATTGTTTCTGAATCATATATTATTCTGGAAACGCACTTGGGCTCTGCCTGGAAACTGTTAAGAACTCTGTGAATCTGTTGGAACTGGGACTCTGTTGAAGAAACAATATTTTTGTTGTTGCAGAGTGGGTTTCAGAAAGTACCGTCCAGGGAAAACTTTGGAAACGTGACTACTGTGCACTGCTCAGAAACTACCTTTCAGGGAAAGCTCTGTGAACATACTTGGCCTATAAACTAGGGGCCTTACTTGAGTCTACAGGACCACTTTAAACTTGTTTCTCTGTTGCTTGGACACATACACATACACTGTGAAGCTATAAATCTACCTTGCTTGGAAACTATGTTTCCACTGTGTCTAGAAACACATTACATGCATCTTTCTCTTAGTCTCTCTGAGATATGAAACCTCTACAACCTTTACAAGGCCCTGTACTAGGGGCTGTAACTCGTTGGGATCTCAGAAACATGCAGATATTGCTGTTTGATTTGTTTGTTGTTTGTTTTGAACAGTCTCTGGACTGTTTTTGTGCCGATTGTGAGTCAAGTGGGGTTATTTGTGTGTTTCTTATACACGTTCTGAGCACATCAATCAACACTTTATGCCTTTTCGAGGGTGGGGTTTCATCCTCTGATGCTTATGAGGGTGGGGACGATGAGGTATTGAGGGGTTTCCAAGTGGCCTTCTGAGAGCATCTTGGGTCAGGTTCCTTTTCCCCACTAAACCCCAATCCTTATTCCATGGTTTTAATGCAGATCCATGCGTATGATCCCAACTCCCTTCTTCCCTCGACTGACACCTATCACGTAGGCTTTTCACATACCTACCAGGAGTTCCTCAGCAACCTTCAGCCTGCACAGCACACTACTCATGCTACTGTGTGTTGTCGTGCTGTCCAAGCGTCTAGCCAAAGCTCCAACCCTGTCATCTTGGAGAACTTGGTCCAATTATTGCAAGCAGTATGTGTGGATTTTCAGGAAGAACAACACTGTGGGGTTTTCCCATGCAACACTCTCCTGATTCCCAGAATGCATAAACAGCTGTTGTTGTTGCAACATTGACATGGGGGGAAACAGAGTACAGATGACCACCCCAAAGGGGTGGAACCCTTCCAATGGGAAAGACCGAAGAGGCTGGGAGGTGTCCTGGTGAAACGGTGCACTTCTTATATGACTAGGAATAGCTAATTGATAGGTATTGCAAACAAACACCCAAAACAACCAACCACAACCAATCTACCTCCAAAGATCTAAGTGCTTCTCTTTGTGAGTTCGGGTCCAGGCCGTAGTATGCGACCAGCAGGTTTGAACAAACACAAGTTTGATTTATAGGCTTCTAACAACACACTCTATAACGTACTAGCAATATGCAACCGCCAACAACAACACTGCTAGGAACCTAGGGATGGTCCGGGGGTGTGTTTATATGGGGTGGATACAAGATGGCTGGACCGTTAGGTCGAGAACACCAGGGCAGAGTATGTAGGTTTGTGAAAATCCTCGCTAAGGGAACACCCAAAGACTAATGAGGCTAACAACAAGGGACTTCAATCCTCAAACGGCAAGACTCTCCTTGACCGCCAACCTATTCCTTAACCAAGAACAGGAACCTTTCCACTTTTATCAGCACTAGCTCACTACAAGTGTCCAGCTAGCGATCCAACACACTACGACAGAGCTTCCGTCTTTATCGGGGTGAAGGTGAAGTAGCTGACAAGTTATAGCCAAACTAGAGGTGGGGGCACCTAGTCCATCTTCTTCTTAGTGGGCTCAAGCCAACACACAATCCACCTAGCAAGCAATCCAACACACTACAACAGAGCTTCTGTCTTGTCGGGTTGAAGGCAAAGTCACTAGCATAAACTGCAGCTGGCTCTCGAAGAGAACACCCTTGTTTTATATGTGGAGGTCTAGGACCAACAACACGAAACCCTCAACTTAGTCACTCGATGTTTCCAGAGTCCACAGTTTACTGATTCCAATATAAGACTACTACAAGTGAAGTTCGGTATCAACCTCCACTAGCAGCCTGAGTCCACTAGCACCAGCTTCGTCCAAAGTCTGGGGCATAATGTTCTTCGACCCTAGTCTGTTCTGCGCTCCCCTTTTATACTACTAGGTTCAAGTTACATGTGAAAAGAGAGCTGAATAATACAATAAGCAATATTAGATGATAAGAAATATGGTCAGCCAATGAGACGACTGCCATTTGGTTTTGGGACTGGTTTGGTATATGCCAGGTCAGCCTCGCTGACCGGCTAGTGTTCAACCGTGGGTATATCAACTGATCCTCAGCCCTCCGTCTATGCTGAGCACCACTTCCGGACCAACTGGCGATGTAGCCAGTGGTCTAGGTCATCTCTACTCTGTCAGAGCGTTGATCTATTACATCTAGGCGACGTAGTGTTGCGACCAACATCAAATGGTCATAGCTCGTTGGTCAGAACGTCGATCAGCTCTCCGGTCATCGGTACAGACTGTATGATTGTCCCTAGCTCCGTTCCAATAGCCTGCTTGCTATTCCCTTCGCCCTAGCTGCCCAGATTGGGCCCTAGCCTCGTGTTCCCTCATCTCTTATGTTGTGGTATGTCTTTGTCAAAGCCCTAGCTGGTTGCTAGTCAGGTTGTTCCACCTATCGCTGCCTAGTCGCTTATCTAGAGATAGATAGTACCACCGGTTACTGCGCCGAGCTTCCTAGCTCAAAGTGTTGTCGCCTAGCTGCACTTCCATCATAGATATCCGTCTGCTAGACCCTCGCTAGCTCTGTCGCAAGTCATCTCTGGACTACTAGAGTCTCCTAGGTCATGTCTCATGAATGTATAGGCAGTGGTTTAATCCCTGGTTGTTTGTACACTCAGCTAGCAACTAGCACGTCACACTAGTGTAGCCTGTGCTACAGCAGTTAGGGCTTACTCTGACTCTCCTTTATATCACCTAACAAGTGGTCTGCATACTCGCTAGGATGCTAGTAACAACAGAAGTGCTAGTTGCTTCCCGTTGTATAAATACTGGTCATAGGAAATCGCAAATTAGCCCTAGATGCCGTGCATTTATGTTACGCTGTTTCAATGGGTTGCAACAAAGGAGGCCTGGGTGGGGGGAACTCGTATGGTGGATGGACACTCGGTCTGCAGTAGAACAGAAGGACCTGCCCTGTTAGCCTTGTGATCTGCACGTGGTTCTGTGGGGGTCCACCGGTGAGACCTCTCTCGCTTGCAGGGTAGTGGAGCAAGGAACGGGGACACCTCCTTCACAACTACAATTGGAGGTGGAGTGAGGGTGGTACCCAGAAAGTTGTGTAGCAACAATCTGGCAGCAGCTGACTCAAGGTCTAATTCCTCACCCACTAAAAAATGACCTGGTGTTACAACCTCCTCTGGCAAAACTGATTGTCTGTCTGTGGATGCTAACTCTGGAAAATGGAGAATAACGTACTGTGCAGATATTCCAAAACCCCACTCAACGAGAAGCACATGGTGGCTCCACACGCTGAGACAATGTTGAAAGGAGGGTCGGGTTGGAACCCGGACCTTGTGTTGGAACCATCCCAAGGAATGAGGCGTAGACAAGCAATACCCATTGGGGCATTCAAGGGGGTTATGCCCGATTGAGTGTCCTCAGGGAGAGAGGAGGTTGGGTTGTGATGATTGATGTGCTCAGAACCTATATAAGAAACACAGAAATAACCCCACTTGACTCGTGATCAGTGCAGAAAACAGTCCAGAGAATGTTCACAACAACCAACCAACAAATCAAATGGCAATATCTGGAGGTTTCTGAGATCCCAACGAGTTACGGCCCCTAGTACAGGGCCTTGTAAAGGTTGTAGAGAGAGGTTTGGTATCTCAGAGAGACTAAGAGCAAGATGCATGTAACGTGTTTCTAGACGCAGTGGAAACATAGTTTCCAAGCAAGGTAGATTTATAGCTTTGCAGTGTGTATGTGTCCAAGTGACAGAGAAACAAGTTTAAAGTAGTCCCATAGACTCAAGTAAGGCCCCTAGTTCATAGGCCAAGTATGTTCACAGAGCTTTCCCTAAAAGGTACTTTCTGAGCAGCGTACAGCAGGCACGTTGACAGAGGTGGTACTGGGGCACCCGGGCATTTATTCAAATTCGCTCAAGTTGCAACGTACTATAATACACTACATTACAATGTCATCTCACAAGGGCTAATGCTCACCTGGGCAGTTACCTAAGAGGGATATAATGTGTCTCAGACCATTAGAAAATAATGTGTCTCAGACCATTAGAAAGGTGCTGGACAACGATCCTGGTAAAGGGTTGACATGAGAAGTTGCTAATGGAGCAACCGTGGAAAGTGCCCAACCATCCTGGAAACGGATTGGGGCTACTGCACATCCCTGACTAAGGGCATATTACAAGGGATTATCCTTCTGAACAAGAGGGCTTACTGTTTAACATCATCGGGTATCTTCAGGACTACCAAGGAAGGGGCGGGACTCGGTCTATCTCATGATTGACTAAGAAACCATAACCGGGTACCAACAGCTATCATGGTTTTTTCAGACAAATCAATCAAAGGGTTCAAGGAGGAATCACAGTAGGTGAATGGTTACTGAGGCGGGTAATGGTGGACTGACCAGGAAGTCGGCTAAAAGTTGACACATCAACAATATCCCATCACAATTGTTCTAAGCAATGTAGATCTTGACTCATTGCTAAGCTCAGCTCGTTGATGTTCCTTATATATCTGTTTGGTTTTACTAATCTCTTGATATCTGACAGAAGTTCTTCAGCTAGCTGCCATACCACTAGTCATATACCCTGAACCCTGTCACATCTTTGTATCTGTCTCGTTTATATTTAGATTCCTGTAAAGTATTTAAGTGGATAGTTATAGGAAGGAAGCCAGTAAATCTCACCCACCTGTTGGACACGAAGCTACTAGGCTTCTCGCTTAACCGGTCAAGTAGTAATTGATTTGGAGACACCCAGAGGCTATACCAAGTTTCGTTTGTATTCCCTCAAAATATTCTGTGTTGGATTTGGATCTTTATAAACTACCCATGGACATATTGGACAAACGGAACAGACATGTGGAATATAAGAAAACAGATCGGACTTGACAATTGGTGTATAATTTCGCAAGGATTAGCAACCACGGATACTTTTGAGAATTGGGATTTCCATAAGAATCACTTGTGTTTCACATTGGAGTACCATCTCCAAACCCAGACCCACATCACACAAAACCATTGACATAAAATCTTGTCTGACTATCTGCGATTGCGCCTAGAACAGGTTCGAGCAATTCATCTATATGCCTTGTGGACCTATAAAGTCTTGCTTTCAAAAGAGAACTAGGATTCAAATTGCCACAATCTATACTGGATTGGAACCCCAAACTTACACGAGGATTATTGTGTTTGAGTTGACCAATTACATTATCGAACTGTGTATTCATTTACAAGGTTTGGTTTGTGGTTATTTCACTGCTAGCCCCATAGTCACCGTTTCATCGGGATCTCAGAAACGTGCAACCATTGTTGGTAGTTCTTTGACAGGTGGACAAATAGCATCGGCCACCCAGCTTTTATTTGAGAATCACTCATGCTGTGTTCCCACAGAGACACCCATTCAAGGGTGGGAGCCTGTGTGCATCACAGACAAGATTTCAGGGCAAGTCAGAGGAGATGACAATAAATCCAGCTTCTGCTGTTACTTCTGTTGTCAGCCAGGTGAAGTCAGAATCACCACAAAATACTAACAACAATCACTTCTCCAACTATGCAATCAGACCATTGATTACGGGTAACAAATGGAACCACCACTTACCCCACATGCGCTGTCAAGGGGAGGTCGAAATTTGTAAAACAGATATAGGGTCGAACAGTTTTTTTTCCACCTTCAGCAGACCTCCCCTCCCCCCTTCTCTTTCCATATAGGGAAGGAGCTTCCCACCTCGCCATTCGCTCTGAGCTAAGCTGTCACCCCCTATTTGGATTCTTCAACTTTCTGTCCACCTCTCTGCATGTAAAGTATATTCTCATGGACTTGCTCATAGACATTGGTAACTTAAATACATTATGATGTCTCAAACCTTTGATTTTCACCACATAATTCCCCAGCCAACTACTGGCACTCAAGCTCAGGACCCATTATTAGGTTGAGAGGCAGTCCAGAGGCAGAACAGGTTCCTGGACACTGATTTCAGTGTCTTTCAACCTTCTGGTGTATTTTTTGTGGCCTCAATTGTGGTTTTGAGCTCTTTAGCAACTTAGCCAAGATTTTTTTTGGCCGACCTCAGGATCCCCCCTCCCACTCTATGTGCAAAATTTTAATGCCGACCTCCCTTGTGCACCATGTCTCTGACAAACGGAGATTTTAGGAAAGCCCCGGGAAGCCAGCTATACTGCTTCAACCTGCTTCAAGGTCTGTGCAGACAGCGAGTTCGGAAGGACATTGACATCGGGGGAGCAGGACCATTGTCACAGAGACTGGATAATTGGGGGAGCTTGTGACCCAATTGATCAGGTGGGTGCCGATTTTGCATCACATGGAAATGCACAGTGTTTGGTCATGATTGATAGCTGCCTCTGGCAGTAGCTCCGTGCTCAGAACCTATATAAGAAACACACAAATAACCCCACTTGACTTGCAATCGGCACAGAAACAGTCCAGAGACTGTTCACAACAACCAACAAACAAATCAAATGGCAATATCTTCTCAAATCCTTATGCCCATTGCTGCCACATTCCTCTGCTATCTACTGCCCTGGGCATCTCAAATCATGTACCACAATTTGACCTCGCTGCTGTAACGACAGTGAAATGATTTGTGGAAACATTCCAAAAGATGGCTCTTCTAGGATTCAAACCCAGGACCTCTTGCTTTCTAGAGAAGTGCTCTAGACCACTGAGCTAAAGTGCCAATGTTGGTACCAGCCAATTGTTGTTTATGACCACTCACTTATACAGCAGCTGGATCCAACCATCACTTTGTACCACACTGTTGCACAGCCTCTGCCTTCAACCACTCACTTATACAGCAGCTGGATCTCTAGCATTGTTTGTACCAGCGCATCACCGCTCCACCATGTGGATGGTCCCAATAATGCCAGCCTTCTGTATGGAAACTCCAAGGATATGAGGGTGCAATTCCCTTGCTACCTTCAAATTGACCTGACATACATGGTTGGTTGGTTTGCAGTGTGGTGGAGGGATATTCCCAGCTGGTAGGTTCTCGTAACGGGTCGGTGATCCATGTAGTGGTCGAGTGGAAGGTTCAAATAAAATATGTGAATTGGCCCTGAGCCGTAGAGTGCGAAATGGGTGAGAAAAGAGAGTAAGAAAGTCGAAAAATGCCGTGAAGAGAAGATGAGGTTGTGAGGGGCGAATTTGGGGGTTTGGGTGGCTAAACAGCCCACTGGCGACTTTCTGAGAGGAGGGGTCGAGGTGCTTTGATGCTACCTCTAGGCGCTTGGCCTTGCACTGGTCACGACATTGGTGGTTTGTGGCCAAAAGATGGTGATTTGGCACTATTTACATTACAAACAATGCTGTAACTAATAATAACAGTAGAAATATTGTAAAGCCGAAACCAATGCATGGATGGATTTCCACATGCTGGCCATCCGACCCCTCCACAGCAGGAGGGCCCAAACCTGAATACAAAATGGTGCAATGACTTTGGGGCCAACTTCAGGTTCCGAGGCCTTTTCAGTGTGTGTGACAGTATTGCCTCAGTTTCCTCACCACTCATTCTGATTTATTGGCCAGAACAGCAAACTCCACACATCTGACCTGAAGGCCATCAACCGTTGAAACGCCGTAACAAGAGCGCGCAGCATCTAGTGCTATTTTGCGATTTCCTAGGACCAGTATTTATACAACGGGAAAGCGCTAGCACTTCTGAAGTGTTATTACTAGCACTCAGGACTCTGGCTAGGTGATATAAAGGAGAACTGGAGTGAGCCCAAGCTGCCGGTTGTAGCATCAGACACGACTAGTGTGACGCGCTAGTACGGTCTGAAGGCACAAACCATGGGGAAATAACCATAAGCCTACACAGTCAAGGTGCTAGCACCTAGGAAGCGAGACACAGAAGAGGGATATTGCGAGCACGCTAGCTGGAGGTGCGAGCGGCGAGTCTGGGATCTGAAGGGCAGTAATCTATACGCTAGTAGCCTTCTAGCAAGGGCGCTAGCGTGAGGAACCCCTCTAGCGATCGACCCGAGACCCGAAACACAGATGCGAGCACGTGATGGTCGCAACGCGGTCGCGAGTCACAAACAGAGACAAAGTAGACAGTAGAGGAATAGCTAGCAGGCTATTGGTGCGGATGCGCGGGTCACCACATATGCAGTAACGGATAAACGGACTGCTAGCCGGTGCTCTGACTCGTGCTAGATGACTCCAGGCGGCGGATTCAACTCCGCTTCGTCAGGATAGCGATTCCAGCAGCTGATGGCAAGCTGAGGGATCACTCACGATACCCATAAATGGACGCTAGCGGATCAGTGTGGCTGTTCTGCTTGGCATAGACCCATCATAAAACCAAACGGCAGTCGTTTCATTGGCTGTTGTATCTATCACATCATTTTCACTCATTTATATTATTCATTCTGTTTATCACATGTATCATGGACCTCAGTAGTATAAAGGGAGCACAGAGCAGGCTAGAACCTCAGATTATTACACCCCGACTTTGTACGAAGTTGGTGCAGGTGGTCTCAGGTTGCTAGTGGAGATTGTACACACACTTCACAAGTAGTAGCTTTATTGGAATCAATACTGTTGACTCTGGACACGTCGAGATCTTAAGTTGAGATTCTAAGTTGTTGGCTCGCGGAGTCTTCACGTATAAAACCAAGGGTGTTCTCTTCGAGAACCAGCTAGCAGTTGTGCTAGCAGCTTTGCCTTCACCCCGATATATTCGTAGTGTGTTGGATCGCCTGCTAGGTGATTGTGAGTTGACTCGAGCCCACTAAGAAGAAGACGGACTAGGTGCCCCCACCTCTAGACCGACTGTAACTTGTCAGTTACTTCGCCTTCACCCCGATATTGACGGAAGCGCTGTCGTAGTGTGTTGGGTCGCTAGCTGGACGCTTATAGTGTCTATTGCCGATACAAAGTGGAAACATTCCTGTTCTTGGTTAAGGAATAGGTCAGCGGCTTAAGGATTGCCTTGTCGCTTGAGGATTGAAGTCCCCTTGTTGTTAGCCTCAATAGTCTTTGGGTATCCCATTGCGAGGATTTTCACAAACCTACATACTCTGCCCTGGTGCCCTCGATCTAGCGATCCAGCCACCTTGTATCCAACCCATATAACCCTGCCCATCCCAGGTGCTAGCGGTATTGTTGTTGGCAGCTGCGTAGTGCTAGCGTGTTGTTGAACAGCTTTGTTGAAGTCTAGCAGTCGAATTGTGTTTGTTCCAAACCCGTTGGTCGCATACTACGGCCCGGACCCGAACTCACAAAGAGAAGCACTTACATCTTTGGAGGAATAGATTGTTGTAGTGGTGGTTTTGTGGTTGTTTTGTGCAAGCACGAATCTAAGCTATTTCTAGTCGTATATCAAGTGCACCGTTTCAGCGTTACATGGGGAAGGAAGAAGGACAGCAGGAAGAGGGAAGAGGGAAGAGCACGAGGGAGGAAGAAGGGAGGAAGAGTGGGACGAGAAGAGGGGCGAAAGAGGAAGAGGGAAGGACCGGGATACGGGACGCGGGACGCCAGGACGCCAGCGAAATTGTGCCAATGTCGGCCCATGCATAAACCCCATTTCCCTTAATCTGTCTACATGCAACGTCACGCACGCGGTGTGATAAGGACCGCGGTGTCGGTATCAAAAGATATATGATTCGAATTCGACTACGTTCGTCCTCTAGAGGGGAAGATATAGTCGAATGATAGAGCGGAAGGTCGGTGCGCGAATCGGCCTTGTATGAGCGATAGGTGTGTGTGTATGTGTGAACGGGGGATCGTGGAGACTGTTTGTCTCCTGGGTGTGGACGTGTGCGGAGGACCTGTTGTTAGTGAAAACGGTAAAGAAGGTGTGAATGCCTAAACCTGGCTCCCCGTACGAGAGTACTGGAACCCTAAATGCGTTGCCCTGCCTGCTTTCCTTCGTGCGCTCTTCCCCTTAGAACCAGCGCTGGAGATGCGATGTGTGTCGCACAGACGATGACACCGACGTCGTTCGGTCGACGGCGAGACGGTTGGTCTCGTTGGCTACGGACGGCGATTTATATGTGATGGCTTCTCTCCGGGCCTGTTTTTCTACAGAGCGAGGCTCGCGAGAACGGTGATCCTAATCGAGGAAGCCTGGGATGGTGACACCGGGTCCGGTGAGGAGGGACCCTGCTGATGGAGGTGTGGGAGGTGAGACGCCGATGAACGAGCGAATGCAAGATGTGTGGCCTGCCTCCGGCAGTGGGCGAGGAGGAGGGTGCACGAGAGGTACGAAGTCGGGGAAGGCTGGGAGTACCCCTTAGATTGAGCTGAGAACGGTACAGAAAGTGGGGAAAACACCCCGAAAGCTACTTCTGCAGGCCGGAAGGTACTGACTACTCCTACTAAATGCGCTCCCTTTTATACCTCCTCGACGACTTCCCACGTTTCCAGAGGTGCCATGTGGGTCGCAGGTGTTTCCAGGGGGCAGGGAACGTCATAAGGTGTTTCGGGGTGCATATATGACAGGAGAACGGATGCCTCTGCTGAGGAGACCGATCGTCTCTGGGTGCGCACAAGGCGTGGTGAGGCCAGACGACCTCGGAATACGTCTGGAGCTCCAGGCACGGCTGGTAATTGCGTCGGTGGGTGCTCGAGTGCTCCGGAAGGGGGAGAGACGGATGGTCTCCTCTCGGCTAGTCGATGCGTCGTGTGAAGTGGGGGAAGGGCTGTGTCGGGATATCCTCTGCCTCGTCCGATGGGTTGGCGTCAGGCACGCGGTAGGTCCGTCCGGTGTGGGAGAGCGTCCGAGAACGGAAACGAGGGAACGTCATCCAGGCGCCAGGTGGACCGGTCATATCCTGTTGGTGGACACCGGGTAGCGACGAGCGCAGTCCGGGCGGTACGAGGAGCGCCGGTTCGTTGGATGCAGAAGGTCACGTCATAGCAAGAACCCGTGGGTCGTGGCACACGGATACGATGGCGCAGGAGCGAGCCCAGAATGGCGGGGGAGACGATGCGGATGTGGGGAGAGCGGTGGTCTCGTTCGGAAGCTGCTTCCAGTAACGTAGAATCCCATTTAGGAAGATCCGTCACGTACGTCTGAGCTCGTCCCGTTACTCGTGCAGATGGTTCGCAGGGGCCATGAGGCGACGAGCGATGCGTAGCACGCTCGGAGACCTCACAGCGGCTGATCGACGTCAAGGAGCAGGGCCTTGGGTTGAGGGCCAGCAACAATAGTCCAGCAGTGTTCGGACAGAGTATCGAGCGGGCGGTGGGGTCTTAGCCCGATCAGCCGGCGCAGGCGAAGGCTTCGCAAGCGCGTGTGCATCGGACACATTCCACGGTGGACGGTCACCATCATCCTACCCGACGCGTCGAACACGGCTGACTCAGATTGTATGTGCATGTCGGGCGGGAATGGGACGTCAGAGGGCACTGCGAGAGGATCAGCACGGATATAATGTGGGATGGGTATTGATGGGAATGAGAAGGCAACAGGGGAGTAGGGAGAGGAAGGGGCGAGGAGGCGCAGAAAGAGGAAGGAGGACGATATAAGTAGAACACGTGGTATAGTTCAAGGGAAAGTAGGGAAGAAACGGACGAGAGAGCGGGGAAGGCACAAGGAATATTGAGAAGGGTATGAGGGACGGGAATGGTGTGGAGAGGATAAAGAGCTACAAAAACGCACGTGAAACGGCGTGACTACTGGCAGCAAGAAGACCATTATGGTGTCTGCGAGATGTGTCAGTTCGAATGATTGATAAATGTAGACCGGACACACCTTCTCTCGAAAGGCGATACAATATTACGACCTTCAGCATCGGGTCACCAGTCGACACACCACGCGGGGTGTGCTCATTCGGGCGATGGTCGTCTGTGAGTGCTTCGGGACCGGAGGTCTCCAAAATATTAGTTTACAAATGAACAGTAAGAAGCTAACGGAACATATAAGGGATGGGGATAGGGAAAGAAACACAGCACACCTCTTCCGGATACGGGGCACGCTCGGTGATGCTGGCGCTCCTAGAGGTATCGGCCCTCGGGAGCACAAACGGGTGCCGGCGATGGAAGTTGGGGCTCCGCATGCGTAGTTGCAAGCATTCCTCAGACTACAAGGAATATTGGTTGAAGTGATTAACTAGCCTAAGAGAAACACGTCTGAACTCATGTGAAAGAAAAGGGATAAAGACTCACCTCAGGTGATCAAGCCACTTCCAATTGAGCGTGTCGCCTACCCATTGGGCCTCCACATCTGTGGCCTGCGGTGCAAGCATCGACCTTGGGCAAAGGGAGAGATTGCCGTGCAGTCGGATGGTTTGTGCGGTTTCGCCTGCGACCAAAAGAGAGTGTGCGCCGTGGATTGTGTGGGTTTGCTCCTGGATCAGAACATTGTGCATGGCCATGGGACGCCACCAGAGAGAATTTGCTGAGAATGGCAGTCCGCGCAGGCTAGAGACTCTGAAAGAGTAGCGATAAAATCAGGCAATTACGTGCGTGGTTGGCAAGTGCCAACCGGCCTCGACCGGCATCTTGCTTTGCCGGTCCATCCTTCACCTCGATCATACATCCACGAGCGGTCATCGACTACGATCTTCCTGGATGCATTCAAGCTGTTTTCGACTATGCTTGGGTTTCCTTCGTCCCACTTGGGTCCCCACTTACACAGATTTCCTTCGGATTGTCGCCGGAGGTCTCCGGTCTGACCTCTTGCAATTGCTTCTTGCGATGCTGTCTAGGCTCCAGAACTTGCGGGCCATAGACTTCCTCTGCTGTGTTTATCTTATACACCATCTCACCAACGTCTTCTGTCTTGGCGCTTTGTGGCTTCCGCGTCGGAAAGAGTCGGTTCTGGGATTCTGGCGGTCTGAGCTGCTTGTACTACTTGTTCAGTCTATCCTTAGATCTCGGCTTTGATGTTGGCTTATGGGCTCCGAGTCGTTTCTCCGTTTCTGTAAGTCTCAGAATTACCGCTGCTCTGGTCATTTTTTGATTCCCCATGGCGGTCTTGGATTGAACTCTTGTTCTAGCCTCACCACTCCAAATCGTCCCAATACCGACCGCTCCACTGACAGTGCTGCAATTATTCGATCATTTTCGATGCCTGGGTCTTTGCCCTCATGGATTATTGTAGCTACCGCCAGCGGAATGCAAGCAAGATTTATTCGGTCTTGAATCGTGTTGGATATCTGTGAGGACGACGACGACGATGAAGAAGCTGGTTTTAACAGAGGATGGGTTGGGATCCATGACGTTGGGTCAACGTTTCATCTGAAAGACTCATCAGGTGGCGTCTATCCCAATTTGTACCACGGCGGTGTTTGTTCCATAAACAAACGGGCTAAATCACTGCATTCAGGCCAATGATCGGCGCAGCTTGCCGAGCTGCACCGCCATGAGCCGCACTGAGCCGAGGTGTCGTGACGCAGTCTGCCGTGATGATGGCGGCAGACCAACGTCGCTATACCGCCATGAGTCGAGGCGGGGTCGGCAGACTCCACCACGATTTGCCTCCCACCTCCGACCGATCTCGGCACACCCTGCCTACCTTTGCTGGACCTCTCCTGCCTTGCGTCCCCGCCTTGGCATGTTACGTGTTGTTTAGCACCTGGGAATATTCTCACCGCTTAGCTTTGATGAGGACTTTTTGACCGTCATCCTTCGCGTAACGGCGTTGCTATCGTATCAGTGCTGCCACTCGGGCACGCTCTCCCTCTTCCCCTCGCTGCTTGATTTTCTGGGATTGGGGCTGAGTTTTTTTTTCTTTTTTTTTTGGACAGGTACTTATCCGCCGGCACCAACCGCCCAGAGGCCCGATCTAGCAGCTATGAGAAACGAAGCCTCGGCTGTATTGGCGAGATCGGCCCATGATGTGACAGTCCTGTGATGTCACTCGGCTGGCAGGACACACAGGACAAGAGCTCAGGACCTGTCTTTGGTGAGTAAACTACTTGAGCATGTTGCCCGCTGTTTAATATTTATCCGATCTTCGAAATTCTTTCAAGGACTTGCAAACATACCGTAGACTTGTGTTGAAATGGGCGAGGGGATCCTGCTTCCCAGATACAGTTGGGTGGCTTTAAGTTGGCTGACTTTTATGAGTACCACTGGCAACTTCCAAGGATTGCTGACTGCTGATCGCAAGTGGTGAGGAGGAAAGAGCGAGTGGTGGAGCCCGTGTTCACATAAAAAAAGGACAAAATGTAACACCTTTGTCATGCAAAGCAAGTGAGCAGATTGTCCTTCACTCCAGAAAATGTGACGTCTTGGTGCTCCTGAAGATGCTCCCGATAACATTACTATATGAACAAAAATAAGATTGCTTGAAATTGTACCTGATATCCAACAAATATGTAGCACTGGAACTGCAACCTGTATGGGAAGTACAAGAAACAATTCCAGGCCATCTGATATTCCCCATTTCAGCCGCAATTTAGGAGTGACTAATATTGCGACTGATACTCAACATATCAGTGTTGATTTACGTGCATCCGAAGATGCCATAAAGCCCAGATCAACAGCAGTATCAGCCGCAGACCTGATACAGGAAGAATCAGGTGATAGTATCAGTCGCGCTTATACTGTCCCGTTTGTAAAATAAATCAATTTTATCTTGAGAGTGTCACCACGAACTATCTTCTGAAAAGTTAGTTTTTTATCTCAAGTTGAGTACTATATCACTATATTGTGAGGAATTAGTTCTATCGGTACTGAGATCCTGAAATGTCTCACTAGACAAGATGAGATATATCTCAAGTGGTTGACTTCCCGCAAGGATAGACATTATTTTGCGATTATTTGAGGGGTGCCAGTGATGCCACCAAACAAGGTTTGGCCACAAAATCTATTCGATGGTGGTTCCCATAAGAGTATTTCGGACATATTACATTCATCTCGGCACAGCGAACCCAGCACCTTGGGCCTTCACTGCAGTGTTGCAGCTCAAATACATTCAGAAGATTCAAAGGCAAGACTCAATTGAGCCACGGTTCAAGAATTTGGCAATGGGTCCAGAGGCTGATTGGAAGCACAGCCGCACTGGGCAGCGGTAGAGGCACACCGCAAGAAAAGATTCCATTGATTCCGGGACCTCAAGCGGAAGAAGTGGCAGCTCAGTAACAGTGCAGTAAGACAGACAATTGACCAGATATGGATGAGCCCGCTTATTTCAAGTCTGAAGAAATTTGAATGGGGGGTTGCTACCCCCCCTCTACATTAAAAATAAATTAAGCTTTGTGTCAGGGGAAACCCCGCTCTTCCGGCCTTTCCGGCTATCTTTCCGGCTATTTCTCCGGCTTCCCGCTCCGGCCTCCGCTCCGGCCTCTGCTCCAGCTAATGCCCCCGACTTTCCGCTCGCCCGTTCTTGTTGGCACGTGCTATGCGACCAGGCCCGTGATCATTGTAGATACCTCCAGACACGTGCTACTGGGTAGTTACTAATTCGTATATAAGGTTTCACCTAGCGTGGGAATCCTCATCCTTTCTTCTCTTCGGATTCCCCGCTAGGTGCGTAGTATTCCCGCTCCTGTATTATAGTACCCATATTTATACTTCGGATTCCCCTGCTAGTTTCCGCGCCCCGCGCTGAGCTTAAGGTTGCCCTTACAGCAGAAGAAAGGATCTAAGGGATCAACCGGTCAAGATTGGGAAGTTTGGTGCAGGTATGGATTCGGACCACGACTCCAGTGCTCCATCCTCCCCCACTTCAAATCTCGATCCCCTCCTCCGTTCCGATGGACCAGCTACCCCCTCCACACTCTGCGCAACCCGTGATCCCAAGTGTTCACACTCTGGATCCGGCTTCCGGAGTTGCGGATCGACTCGCCGCTGTCGAAGGCTCTCTTGATGCCATCCAAGATGCGCTCCGGCAACTACTGCTGGGCAACCAAAATCCGCTGCCTGCCCCCGCCCCTGTCGCTCCGGCTCCGGTGCCGGGTCCAGACTTCTCGGCCCCCCACCCAGCACTCAAAACGGTCCTCCAACCGAATCCTCCAGCTGTTTTCGACGGCGACGGGACACAAGGACGGATGTTCCTTTACTCCGTCCTCACCTATTACCGGCTGGTTCTGGAAGCTTTCATGGTGGACGGGTTTGTCTCGCAGGAAAAACTCGTCCAGTTCGCCATGTCCTTCATGTCGAAGGACACAGCTGCCCGATGGGCAGAATGGCGTGTGTCCGCCGTACCGTTCCCGTTCCTCACCTGGGCCCAGTTCGAGGCCGAGTTCCGGCTCCGGTTTGTCGAGGAGAACGAGCAGGACCAGGCCCTCACCAAGCTTGAGTCCCACTCATACTTCCAGGGCTCCCGCGACATCTACCAGTATACGGACGACTTCGAGGAACTGGCCGTAACGGCCGGTTACTCGGACGCTCTCGTCCGGGTCACCAAGTACCCGCTCCAGCCTTGACCCGTGGATCAATGTCGCAATTACGATGTCTGGAACCGCCCCCCGACCTCACTGACTACGACGGATGGCGCTTACGCGCCTTCCGGCAGTATGAGGTGTTTGGCCGTGCCCGAACCGGAAACCCTCCAGCGCGGCTTCCGGCTGCTTTCCCACGGTCACGCGCAGCGGGCGTATTTCTGGCTCCGGTTCCCACACGCGCTCCGGTCACGTTCGCCCCGCTTGCGGCACCTGTCCTTCCAGCAGCTGTCCCAATGGACGTTGATCAGGCCTGGACGCGCCCATTCCCACGCACCTGTTTCCGGTGCGGAGCTGCTGGACACCTCGCCCACGAATGCCCTGTTATCTCTGATGTTTAGCATACGGACATTCTCAATGAGGTCGTTCGTCAACTCGGAGACGACCTCCTCGACGAGCTGTTCGCCCGTCTCTCCACCTCCGCCTCACTTCCGGCCGAGTCAGTGGACGGAGATGAGACAGACCTGGCGGTTTTCCCCATTCGGCCGAGTGAGTAGTGCGCCCTCGGTCGCGTCCCCAAATCGCTACGCCCTGTATTCAGATAGTGACAATTCATTTGATTCAGAGGTAGTAGCGAGAGGTGCACCCTCTGTCCCAGTCTCCGTCTGAGTGACAGAGACTCTTCCTTCCGTCCCAGAGACGGAAAGTCGCACTGCCCCCGAGCCGGGAACGAGGGCAGTAACGGAAGCCCCTGTCCCCGAGCCGGGAACGAGGACAGGCTCGCTTCGGCGGGTTCATCGCCCGAAGTGGGAACGGCGACTTCCCCGGCAGTATGTCATCGACTCTGTCGAAGGCCGAAACTCCTTGCACATCCCATTGGACCTGCAGTCTGTCGAGACCGCCGCCCGGATGTCGGTGAAGGCTCTGGTCGACTGCGGAGCAACCGGAGACTTCATTGACTCGGAGTACGTCATCTCCCACAACCTTCCGGTCCGGCCTCTCTCGCAGCCCATCCCAGTTCTCAACGTGGACGGCAGCCCGAACCAAGCGGGCAGCATCACCGGTGTAGTTGATATGGTGGTCGACTACAAGGGGCACTCTGAGCATATCCAGCTCGCTGTAACCCGACTCGGGAAGCAGCACGTCATCCTTGGTTACTCCTGGCTCCAGAAACACAATCCGGAGATCGACTGGGAGACCAAGGAGGTTTAAATGATGTGTTGCCCAACCGGATGCCGCACCTGCCGGGATGAGTTGCGGGCTGTCTGGAGGAATGAGAAGCTCGCCACCTCAATCCTCCAGCAGCTGTGTGAAGGTCTGACTCCGTCTATCTGCGCCGTCGACTCTGAGGAGTGGCACGGAGACGATGGGTACGATCTGGCCGACGACGATGACTTGCCGGAGCTGTGTCCGGACTCGGAAGACGAGGATGACAAAGAGGACGACCTCAAAGAGGGTTTACGAGCTACAAACAGGACGACTGGGATGAGCTCCTGCCGGCAGCCGAGTTCGCCTACAACAACCATGTCCACTCCTCGACGCAGCAGGTACCGTTCATGACAGACAACCGGCCGCCTTCCTCGGATGGGTTTCGAGCCAAACGGTAGGCGCTCCGCCGACAAATCTGTCAACGAGTTCCGCGACTGGATCGCCGCCGGAGTCTCTGAAGCCAAAGCTGCCCTCGTTAAAGCCAAAGACGAGTTCAAGCTGTACTACGACCGCCGGTGTGTACCCGCGCCAGAGATCAAGGTAGGCGACCGGGTCTGGGTGGATGCCTCTGACATCAAAACGACGCGTCCGTCGCCCAAGTTCTCGGACAAATGGCTCGGACCCTTCAAGGTCATGAAGGTGGTGGGCAACGGGGCGTACAAGCTCGAGCTTCCGCCGCGTTACTCCCAGCTTCACCCGGTCTTCCCGGTCGTGAAGCTCGAGCTTGCAAAGCCAGACCCGTTCCCCGGACGCCCCCGGCACGACGAACCACCGCCCGTCCTCCAGCTGGATGGAGACGAGAGGTGGGAGGTTGATGAGATCCTTGAAGCGCGAGTCCGATACGGCAGCCTCTGGTACATGGTGCACTGGAAGGGTTACGGTCCGGAGCACAATAAGTGGGTAAAGCACTCTGATTTCTTCGCCAAAGATGCCATTGACGCCTACTACCCCCGCTACCCCCAACACCCCCCCGCCGGATTACCTCGGCCACCTTCGACTCGCTGTCCTTCCGGAGGCGCAATAGGACCATCCGCTTCATATGTTGGGACACCGTATTCCAAGGGGGGGGTGATGTCAGGGGAACCCCGCTCTTCCGGCTATTTCTCCGGCTTCCACTCCGGCCTCCGCTCGCCCGTTCTCGTTGGCACGTGCTATGCGACCAGGCCCGTGATCATTGTAGATACCTCTGGACACGTGCTACTGGGTAGTTACTAATTCATATATAAAGTTTCACCCAGCGTGGGAATCCTCATCCTTTCTTCTCTTCGGATTCCCCTGCTAGGTGCGTAGTATTCCCGCTCCTGTATTATAGTACCCATATTTATACTTCGGATTCCCCCGCTAGTTTCCGTGCCCTGCGCCGAGCTTAAGGTTGCCCTTACAGGAGGCAACACTCGGAAGGACAATGGATGGAAACACGGTTAAAGAGGCGGGTAAACAGACATTTGACTCATTTGGATTGTGTTTTGGGCTTTGTAACTGTGTCTTGGCGGTTGTATAAGTATCTGAGGGTGTTTCTACGATGGACACAGCATCTTCCCCCGAACTAGTAGGCTATATGCTTGCGCATTGGGTTGATCTGGGATCCTTGGCGAACACACTCTCTTAGAGTAGCATTATTAGTCGAAATCTTAATTGTTTCTGAATCATATATTATTCTGGAAACACACTTGGGCTCTGCCTGGAAACTGTTAGAAACTCTGTGAATCTGTTGGAACTGGGACTCTGTTGAAAGAAACATTGTTGTTGTTGTTTGCAGAGCGGGTTTCAGAAAGTACCGTCTAGGGAAAACTTTGGAAATGTGACTGCTGTACGCTGCTCAGAAAGTACCTTTTTAGGGAAAGCTCTGTGAACACTCTTGGACTATAAACTAGGGGCCTTACTTGAGTCTACGGGACTACTTTAAACTTGTTTCTCTGTCGCTTGGACACACCCACACACACGCTGCGAAGCTATAAATCTACTTTGTTTGGAAACTATATTTCCACCTTGTCTAGAAACACGTTCTATGCAGTTTGCTCTATGTCTCTTTGAGATACGAAACCTCTCCCTACAGCCTTTACAAGGCCCTGTACTAGGGGCTATAACTCGCCAGGATCTCTGGAAACATGCAGATATTGATGTTTGATTTGTTTGTTGGTTGTTGGAACAGTCTCAGGACTGTTTCTGTGCCACTTACGAGTCAAGTGGGGCTATTTGTGTGTTTCTTATATAGGTTCTGAGCACATCAATCAACACGCATCGAACAACTTTTGGTAGAAGTTGGATCCCAATTTTCCCGCCAGTGGTGAGCCTTCTTCTACCGGCTTGAAGCGCTCCACGGACTGGACCGAGCCAATCCACACCATCTTTGGCTTTTACACCTACTTTTTTTGAACCTCATCAACGATGACTGCGAGGATTTTCATGTTGAATGGAACTGTCATCCGGTCTCAGGCGAAGGCCATAGTCAAAGTTCGAATGTAATACTCTGTCTATCATTATATTCAATCCTCTCACTAATGTCGACTCAGGATATGTGTTTTATTGGCCAAGTGCGGAAGGGGGGTGTATATAATGACTACAATGGTGTACACCTCACCATTCTTCAGCAATATTATGGTGTTCATGGGCAAGTGGCTTGAAGGGCAAGTGGCTTGAAGGGAACTGGGGGCGACAGGCACTGGCCAACTAGATGATGAGGATATTCTCATACCCTCCGCAGAGAATTACGAGGACGAAGACTCGGGGAGTGAAGATGGTGGTGATTTGGGACAACAGCTTGAAGATGCACAGGCAGAGAACTTTCACCACGAGCCGGTTCTAGTTCCGAAACATGCTAACCCATTTCCAGAAGATGAAACGATGCAATTAGTTCATGACACTCTTTCTGCGGCCGAGGAAATCGGTCTCATCCCCCCGGGATATGGGCTACTTCCTGACAAATGGGAGGATGGTGTTTATCCCAGCTATGAAATCCTCAAGTCAGGCCGTTGCAGTGGAAAGGCGCTTCGTGTGGCTCTTCTGGATTCCATCTGGCGGCCTGCACAGGAATGTGGGTCGCGCACTGGCTGCATTAAACGAGCTTAGTAACATGAACAAATAAATTTGTATCCATGTGTCGCCCTTGCAACATGGCAGACAATAGCTTGTTTGACCAGTGTGGGTGTTAAGGAAAATTGTCAAATAATATACGGGGAAATAAAAAATTCTTAACCTTCCTCTTCCCCATGTCATCTGAACCCGCTGGAGAATGCACTGCACACGGCAAGCACTCGAACGAAGAGTGCGACTGCATCGACTATGACGAGACACCAGACATCCCTGGTTATTGCTCAAACTGTTCTCACATTTTCCACCTTATTTCTCGGCCCGGGGCCTCGAAAAAAAAACACGATGTAAAGTCCCTTCTTGATGGCATGCTCGCTGGTCGTAACTCGGATACTACCAAGCCAGTACTTCAAAGAAATCTTCTCTAGGAGCAGTAGTGGCAGCCTCTTCCAGTAAATCAAAGTCGTCTGCACTAAGTGCTGCACACCATGAGTCGAATCATGGAATGCACCCAGTGGACGGCGGTAGCGGCGGAAGCAAGCTGAGCAAGAAGGCAAGGTGAAGCGTCAAAATACTCTTTTTGC